>JAXCGZ010010296.1:0-37205 GCA_037179515.1 Halocaridina rubra | reverse complement strand
GGTCACACAGGTCAGAGTTGAGGTACGGATGGCATGTCCTTCAACCCCTGCAATGAGATTAAGCAGAGAGGTCTGTCACTACTTGAGCTGAGCGTTATAACCACTGCACTATTGTGATCCTTGTCCTGAATACGAACAGATACTGTTATATTAAGAAATACAAACCAGTCCATATGTGTGTCAATTCTAAAAGTTATTTTCTGGGATTCTACAGTTTGAGAAGAATTGCAAAACTTTAAAGAGGTACAACACAAGATGGCACCAATTATATATATAAAAAATTATATTATCTTTAATATTTTTACATTAATGCAAAGTACCTACTACAGAAATTCTAATGCATGATATATAATTGTCAATATACACTTGGTTGCCAAATAATAATACAGTCACACGGAAGAAAATAACATACTCTACAGTTGACATCTATTATATTCTCTGCTTTAAGGTAAGGTCTTTCTGTACATAAATAGGCCAATACTTACTATAATATCCTCTGCTTTAAGGCCAAGTCTTTCAGCTAATTTTCCCAGCCAGATATATCCAGTCTTATTTGAAAGAGATATAGCTTGCCAGGGCATTCATTAATAAATTCCCAAAAGCCAATGTCATCAGTATGCTCTATCCATTCAAAATTCCTGGAAAATGTTAAAAAATATATCTTAACTAAAAACAGAAAGAGAAGGGATATCATATATCATTTATACATAATACATGTATAATGACGACAATCCCCCATTTAAGGGGGATGGCTGAGTCAAAGCACACATTCATCAAAAGCTAATATAACTCGATCATTCCTCTTCGCTTCTTGGGGATAAAAGGCAGCCACAATTCCATCCCACCACCCTGCTTGGGTCACCCACAGGGCAAGTGGGTAATGATCTTTTTTATCATTTATATAAGTATATCCTCTATAGAATATATGCCATGATATTTCAGAAAGGTTAACAGTTAATAGGATAGTATTCAAAAGTCAAAGATTCTTTTTAAAACACTTCGAAAAGGATCAGGTTTTACAGTGTGCTCGTGCCTATAAAATGCCGGTATATTTCAAATCGATTTGGAGTTCAACAATTTTCACAATAAGCTTGATAAAATACTGTCATTGGTACCAAGGTGACTGACAGTATTACCTTACCTTACCTTGTGAAACCTTACACTGGTACTGGACACAGTCCCGATAGGCCTCTAATTCAGGGTTATTGCTATACTAATTATTTCTATGCTAATTTAGTGTTAGTTCTATACTAAAACTATTGCTATCATAATTAAGCAATAAACCAGATGACAAGAAGATACAGATTGGTACAAAGCAGTATTGCAATACTGGCATTCTTCCACTAAAATTTTAAAAAGTTAGCATATCTACTTACTGAGCATTGACCTCTCTAGCCCTTCGTCCTCTCTCCTTGAGGGACTGAAGTTTACTGGCAAATTCCACTTGATAACTGCAAAAATAAGATAGTTAGCCTCTGGCTAGTACAGTGGTAACAGGCTGGCTTCGTATTCATGAGGTTGGCAGATCGAGCCTCGTCCAGGCAAGAGAGTTTAAGAAGTTTACTGGGAGGTTACTGCTGTGGCTTGGCACCACAGTGGGGGTTGAGGTTTGCCCCGGCTGATGTTCTGAGAAGTATCTCAGATAGATTTCGGAACTGAAACCTGGCAACCTTTACCAAAGTCTGGGAGTGTGTGGAAATACGCTATTTTGTAAATAATGTAACAATTTCCTTCTATAAACAATGATCAATAGAATTTCTGATCCTGCTATCCTAATACAACTACATATTAATTGAAAATCAAGAGTTTTCTGTATAATAGAGTGCTATGATAATTAATTTTGGATAATGAAGGAAAACTTAAAAATATTAATTTTCTAAGAATATTTGGCTAAGTAAATATTAAATTACCATAATATTGTCCTTTGTTAAAACAAATGCAAAAATTAGGTAAAAATATGAAAGCAATCTGAACTAATCATGTTTTTCAGTGAATAAGACATAAATATGTGACCGGCTTTACGTCACGAACTCATTTTTCTATTAAGGGCTAGGACAGCGTCTTCTTACGAAAGCCTTTCATTTCGGCAAGTGCAACCGTTACCCTCAGTGAATGCCCTTTCTAACCTCAGACAGTGGCGGGCCTGGAACCCAAGACCTGACGTATCAAAGTCGTGAGCGTTACCACTTGGCCACGGCAGCCACACAATGAATTAGACATAAGTATAAAGAAAAAAAAAACTATCATATTACCTCGTTTGTTTTCCTTGAAGATCCATAATGGGTCTGTCACACAGGTCGTGATTTAAAGCTAATCAAAACCAGCACATTTGAGTAAACTCTCCTCTCTTTAATGTATTAGAAGTGTATTTTACTAGATATATTCCTTGTATGACCACTAATCACTAGGAGGAAATTTGGAGTCATTGACGGGGTCGAAGTGTTTTTATTTACAAACTTTCCTCATGTGTTGCCAGATCATTCATTTTTAATTTTTTCTTCACAATTACTGTATTAGAGAAGTAATATACTAAAAAATATAGTTATTATAATATGGGAAAATTAATAATATATATTAAGGCCTGTATAAATATATTTTTGTACTAATCACGATGAACTTACATATAAATTATAAGAAGTAGCGATGGTAATACTGGAATTGATTTCACGCAGATAATGGCTCTGGCTTTATAACTGTACTTCTCCTTTCGCTGTAATGGAGAGATTTTATTATATATACAAGGGATATAGACATATAAATTTGTGCAGTATAATTTTCCTATACCTGGTGGTTGGGGAGAAGTAATTTCATGTCCAGAGCTCCTTTACTTTATATGATTCCACTAAGAGAGATACGGGAGTTAAAGGAAGACTTTCCTGTCCTTCAGGATTTTCTTTTCCAGTATCACAAAACTGCTGACAAAGCACAGAAATCTATGCTTCTTTTTTTCGCACATGTGTCCATTCTGCAAGTTCCAAATATTGTTGGTGAAATACTTCTTACTTTGCAGAACTATGCCACAATATTTATTCACTTATATTGCAATTTAAAATGTTACTGTGTTTATTGTGCACATATGCGTGCTTATTGAATGGTGATGGATACATAATTGTAAAAACCAAAAGCCTCATTATATAATAGATAAAAAGGCCACTTTTTTCATAACTTTACGTGTCCCTATTAGTCCTCATTTGGGGATATAAACAGACAGATTGAAGCTATGGAATTAAGGCTGGAAGCACTTCGTATTGCCCTGATGTTAGCTCGAACCCTGGTCAGTCATCCCAAGTCAAGTATTCTACCGCTACAATATGGCAGTCCTTTGTACATACTAATAACAGGTGCTTAATACCAGTGGAAGCCCAGGGTATCGACCATCTAAGGTAGTATTACTCATTAACGGCATATGAGACCAATAAAAAGGCATTACAGATCATTATCATTGTGGCACTGAGGTAACAACTGGAGCTGGTAATATACCAGTCCCAGGTCTGGTCTTGGCCCAAGAACAGATTAGATTTCAACGTCTCATGTCGTTACCAATTAAATCAGGCAGTTAACTGGTGGGTTAGAGATTTCCTATAGGTCTACCTAAATATTCAGCCAATACCTGAAGATCACGGGGTTCACGTGATTGGTAAGGGGACCTGGGTTCCAACTATATGGTAGGTATATAGTCGGGCTCTAGTGCTTTCACTGTCCATTGCCTCTGCTATTCATTACAGACCTTTAACTTCTTAAGCTACACAGCCCAATGGTCTGAACTCAAATAATAACAAGTATGCAAAAAGTGTAATATTCACTTCTAAGAATACAAATACATATTAAGTAAACACATATTCAAAATTACAGTGTATCGTAGCTAACTACAAACTAGTGAGCATCCATCATAAATGAACTCTCAGTTTTACTTCTAAAATAGTCAGGATTAATAAGCAGTTACAAGTTAATGTACTGTAGTACTGTACTACTCAATAATATAGTGTACACAACAATAGTAAAAATCTTATAAATAACATATAGTAATCACAGTATAATGATAATTACCATATAATGGAAATCATATTTCCAATGGTGACCAGGTTTACTGCATCCTAGATAACTGTGTTCTGGTCCTATACGTCCCAGATTATGGTGTCCGTGGACATTTGCGAAGGGTATTTTTGTGTCCCGGTACACAGTATGTACATATGTATATGTTCTATTAGATGTGGGTTAGGTTAGGTTGACATACTCATATATATCATGAGAATTGTTTCCCAGTAATGTTACATATAGTAGGACCACAAAAAACCAGGGTTTGAAAATATCGGACGCAAAAGACCAGGGTTCGAAAATATCGTACACAAAACGACTAGGACACTATTCTCCAAGACGCATACACCCTAGATGCATTCCCAACATATATATCAGGCTGTATTCTCACTAACAAGTTAAGTATGAAATATATACTAATTTGAGACACATTAACAACTTGAAATCATCTTTTGTGAACGGTCTAAAAGTAATGAAATATATACTAATTTGAGACACATTAACAACTTGAACTCATCTTTTGTGAACAGTCTAAAAGTAATGATAAAAATGATTAATTAGCACTCAAAAAAGAATTAGACTCAAAACTCACTATTGAACACACATGTCTAACACATAAAACTCTTAAACTAAGTCAAAAATATTAAAGATAGTGTAAAGGACTTAATTTATAAATGTTTACCATGAATTACAAGGCAAAATTTAAATACATACCAGTACAATATCACTATAAGACAGCATTTATAAACACTAATATATGTTTAAAAATAAAGTTCTTTCTTCAGTTAAACTTTCTATATGAATTACAAACCAAAAGGTACATATATATCAATATAATACAGTATTTATAAACACTAACATGTGTTCAAAAATAGTTTTGTTTTTAGTTCAGCTAAACTTCCTGCAGAGTCCTCTTCTCTTGATGATAAATATAGAAGTTAATTAAGATATTATGGAAAAGAAGGAATGTCATGTATATAAATGAGAAAATTCTGTAAGTGAGAGAAGAAATGACATGTTTAGCACAGGTACTTAAGTAACATTCAGTAGCTGTGCAGAGTATCAAAAAAATTATATAAACCCTACTTGGCACTTAATAGTGGAAATTAGAAGTGAACATAGTCAGTTAAATTCTATAAATGCACATGGAGAATGCTATCACACAATATAAGAGATGATTACCATATCTACAAAATTATCTACACAAAAGATAATAAAATTCTAAATTATTTCAATATACACAAATTTCAAAATATACTAAGTTCTTTGCTCCTCTCAAGTTCAGTAAATGAAAAACAGTATTCTGAAAATGCAAAGAAAGTTCATACATTATGATGTATAAAATGCCAATGTAAGAGTCACACATCACCAAAGAGCTATAAATAAGCACATGGTTTTACAACGGGAAGCAATAAAATTAATGTCTATAAGACTGAAAGAAAACAAGGATCTTGTAAAGATGAGTAAACCCCAGAAATCAATGTAAGATAAAGAACCCCATATTACCGTGTAAACATGAATAACCCTGGAACACCCCGGAGTTACAGTTCTTTACAGGATCCGAAAACAATCTCAATATATTAATAAATTCTGATATCACAAAAAAAAAGTTACCATGTTACTATTATGAATCAAAATCAATGAACTGTGAAACACAGTTAACGAAGAATACAAAAAGTAATTTGACAAAATCTCTCAAAATCCAAAATACTTTTACTAAAAGATACCTCAGATTTATAGCTTCGTAGAATTATTTTTATTCAGCCTGAAAATGTACTAATAAAAGGATCGCCACAACAACCATCTTCAGTATCAAGTAAAGATTAGTGACTCCTTGAACAGTAAATAATCGCGGAAGTTTTTAGTTCATGTTAGGTTAGGCATTTACTTGACCTCAGCTATCCCAACCTTACCTTACCTAGACTAAAAACTTCAGGGGTAATTTAATGTTCTGGGGGTCGCTAAACTTTACCTGATCCGAAAGTCATATAATGACGACACAATATACTAAGGCACAACCATAAGCTTAGAGTAGATAATGATATTCTCTTTGTCTCAGACAATAAGAAAGACAATGGTCAAACCAGAGTCAAAAACTGAATACTGTATTAAGAACTCAATACCATTAAAAATACAAATTTGAACTTTAATTTCGAATATTACTTGCTTTTATATTTTAATACATACTGTACATACATTTACAATGTTTGCAATTTCCCTCGAAAGGGGGGTGGCCGAGTCAAAGCATACACAGTTACCATGAGCCAAACACATCTCAATCACTCCTCTTAGCTACTTGGAGATAAAAGGTTTGCCACAATTCCCCCCAACTCCCACCACCCTACTTGGGTCACCAACAGGATTAGAGGGCAAGGATCTTAGGCTAAGAGGAGAGTATTTCCTAATAAAAAGATAATACAGTATATAAATCTGACAAGAAATACAGTAACTATATCAACGAAGAGGTTTTAATAATAAAAAAAAAAACTTTTGGTATCCTAATGTAATAATACACTCTGCTATTAGAGAGAACTATAGCCATTAACAATACATAAAAATGCTATGTCATGTTCATGAACCTGCATGCAACATATTTTTACATTTTACTTAAACTTAACAACAAAACTCTTCAAAGATTGAAAGGTGCGAGGTTGGTATAGTAACATTCACTAATAAAAATAATGGTTAATATAGTGTACTATATATTCAAACTGCATTTACCTTTATAAATATGAATCTCACTACATATTCACTATAAATTTCTGTAGAGTTCATTATCATAAGTATAATCCTAATTCTCCTTAAGTACAGTGTTGGTACATGATCCAAACTCATACGGATCCTATGTTATCAAATTTTATGAAATCTAGTAATATAATAAAGCCTCGATCCCCTAATAGAAGGTGGACATCCAAATAGGTATAAAGCATAATAGTGTTTGTGTAAATGTACTATAAAAATAATAGCCAGAACTTCCACACATATCACAAAATAATTTACAAGGAATATATTTTCAGTTAAAAGTAAAATTTTTAAGTACTGTAAATATGGTTCTCATATCCAGGTAAAAAAAATTTTTAAGCAATTAATGTTTTCTTCCTAGTTCAGTAAAGTGGCTACAACAAAAGGAGGAAAAAGACTTAACAAAAATTAAAACTCGCTTCTATCTTAGTTTGCATGTCATATACAGCTATTTCTAAATTCCAGTCCTTGCCAATTCTAAATTTCAGAAATCCCAATGCCAAATTCCAGTAATTGCCAATTCTAAATTTCAGCCATTACCAATGCTAAATTCCAGTCATTGCCAAAGCTAAAGTTCCAGTTATAGCCAATTCCAAAGTACATTCATTGCCAATTTTAAATTCCAGTCATAGCCAATTTTACATTCCAGTCATTGCCAATTCTTAATTCCAGAACCAGGTCTCAGTATTCCCAGATTTACTCAGGGCCCAATAGTGAATATATAAAATTTACTTGATGACGATTGCAAGTTTCATCTATCCTGGAGGTATGGGAGAAAAGACTCCACCCTCACATAAAAGTATAGTACTAGGTGCCTACATGGCTGCTAGAGCAGGGGGATTGCAATGACTCCCTCTCTGAAGAGTGCACAATTGAACTAGGTGGATTACTATGAAATGCCGATTTTAATGTGTTTATCAAGGTTCTGCCCAATTAGCTAGCTTCTGCAGAAATGGGGCTCATTCAATATATAAAAAAAAAATTATTGTATTTATTTTTCCTCCTATATATATAAGAGGACCCTTAAAAAGAAAAATATTCTAGAAGTATAAGAAAATTGAAAGGAGGACATATAAGTAGTTATTCAAAAATTATCATCCAGTCTAAACGTTGAGGAAACGCATTATAAATATCACAGTCAACATTCTTCAGTGTAGAGTCAAGAGAGCTAAACAAACTATATTTTAGAAAACAGATATAACTCTATAACAAGTAGAAAGAAAGTCTACATTATACACATGATAAGTAGTAGGTTGGCCCATGGTACCAGCACCCCACTGCAATACTATAAATGAAGGCTTTGGGCTTAAATAGGACTGGTTAAGAAAGCTCCATGTTAAGTCTGCCTTCTATCCCTTTACATTTGACCAATTCACAAAACTCCCCATCTGTTTCTCTTTCCTTTCTTATTTTCTTGGTGCCTGGGCCAGATGAGGGCAATTTATTTGCCTGTCTCAGTGTCACACTCATAAAAATAAAAGTGCATGTAACTAAGTAGGCGCGATGTTTTAAAGGTAGTTCAAAGACCCTTAAAAACTGATGAAAAAGTGGTACAAACCCTAAGGCAAGCTGGAACCATCTCATTAACACTAACATCTACTGCAATTCTACATTGTAAACAATATCATCACTGCTATTAAAAACTGTTCGTGGCCAAAGGGAAAAGAGTGATTGACAATTTTATATCCTATGAGTAGTATGTGGCTAAAAGAGATAGGAAAACGAGTCAATAAAAACAGCACCCCTCTATTTTTCTACCAGGTTTGTCCTTTTTTCATAATAAGTCTGTCCTTTGTTATGCTCAAGTATCTGGAAACCCTGATACTAACGGTACTTTGAATCCCGGTTGCCAAAGTATGAACATAAAAAAAGAACAGAATCATTATAAAAGGGGATTTTTTTTGGAAAAGGAGAAACCTGGCAACTCTACCACAAGGTGACTGGCAGATGAAGCAGAGATGATTAGGCAGGGTGTGTTGAAGTCCAGCTATTTCAGTTCACTAGCTACAATTGAGTCTTCAGAGCTAAACTTAGTGAGAAATAGCATTTAAATGTTATGTAGTATTCTTGTCAAAGCTCCTTCCATATACTGTATAAGCACAACACATGCGCAATATATAACCTTCAAGCTAAGACCTTTATATATCCTTATTTTGTGTCAATATTTGTCCACATTTTGGGGGTGGATACAGACAGATTGGAGCTGGGGAATGATAGTTGGATGCACTCTCTAACACCCCTTGATGGGTTTGATTGTGGGTACATCACAACCACTATGCTATTGCTTTAGAGAGCAATAAATAGTTTACTCCAAAAATGAAGATACTCGTATTTTTTCTTCAGATGATAAGGGTGATTGTCTTACCAAAATACAAGGAATAATTAGGACAAATTACTTTTAATGTAGATTCGAAAATGTGCGAGATATACGAGTACTGCAATCTACTTAAATTGGATCTTGTAAAAGATGAGTAAATCTCAGAACCAAACGTAAAGTTAAAGAACCCCATAAATTGTTGAGGTGAGATGACTTGCATTGTAAATATGAAATAACTTTAAGCACCCTGAGGTTACTCTTCATTACAGGATCCAATTAATCTCTAGCTTTAGTAGATATTATTAGTATAATATCTACTAAAGCTAGTAGATATTATTCTAGCAAGGAATGTACTATTCCTTGCAAGAAAAAAGTTAATGGAATGGGTGGAAGTGAGAAGGGTTTAATGAAGTCCTGCTAAATCTTTTCTTTTACTCTGCTGGTTTCTGCAGGATACGGATCATGATTAAAAATAAAAATGGAACTTGTAAAGATATGTAACCCCCAGAAGTTAAATAACCTTATAAATCATTAGGTTAGGTTATATTAGGCTACTCCTTACGAGAACAGTAAATATAAATATACTATACAGTATTCACGAATAAAGAAATACACAATTTAACAACGTTTTTTTAGCAAAATGTATGAAACTACTAGGAGTCCAGTTACTTTCAGTGCCATAAGTGGACAGAGACGTTTTTTGATAGTGTTCATTCGTTGATTATTCGTGAACGTAGGTAATCGAGGATCTCGTATGTTCCCTTGTCCAAAATTGCTCTTCGTGGAACACGAAAAGGGTTTCCATTCAATTGCAAATTCCTGCAGAAATAACATTAAATTCTCAACCAATTTGTTTTAAATACTTTGCATGTAAATAATTATTACCCTAGATTTATAATTCACTATTAGTCCACATTATAGGGGTGGACAAAGACAGGTTGAAGAAGGGGAATATACATACAGTATATTCTACTTGATAACGATAGCAAAAATCCCCAACATACAGTTTTTCTACTGGCAAACGTTACTCAAAATCAATAATACACAGTATTTTAACTTAAAAAAGATAGAAAATTCGCGACATACACTCTTTTCTACTGAAAAACAGTACCTAAAATCTCTATATGTATTTCTTAAAGGTACTCAGCTATTAACACTCACAAAATTTCCTTATCTAAGCTACTTGTCTTAATAGCAATGCAAGGATCTGTTACCATGGAAACTCTCTATATAAGTGGTGATCATTAACATTACACCCTACATATTAAATTACAGACATACTAAATTACATATGGAAAGCCTCGACTAAAACCCTTAATCTGAAAAAAATACAGAAATGAATAGAATACTTACCGTAGTTGCGTCATATTGCCGAGCAGCGGAGGGACAAAGTCAATATTATTATTGTGAAGGTCTAGAACGGCAATGCGTTCTAATTTACTAAGACCTTCGACGTAGAGAGAGCTGATTTTGTTATCAGAAGCCATCAGAATTTCCAGCTGCTTCATATCATAGACACAAGCTGGGAGTTGTTCAAATCTGTAAAAAATTAAAGCATGTACAAAAGAATCATTTAATATGACAGGGGCATGAATACCTTCTCCATGCTCCCCTGCCTGTCGTAAAAGCTGAATAAATGAGGCAGAGTGAGCGGACATATGATTAACATGAAAATACTAGCCTCTACATTAGGGAAGCTCAGAAAGAGATAGAATGGATGAGAATACTTGTTCAGAGTATAATTTTATGTGGTAAATTTTTTACAAGAAAATTTGTCCTTGGAAAATATGTCAAGGACCTCATCGCTGATCAGGAAAATGTTAATCCAGTAATGAAAATTAAGACATACGTCAGATATTAAAATATTATGCTTACCCTCTGCCACTTTTTGGATACTGGTATCCACTAAACATGATTAAACATGAACTAAACACAACAAAAACTACCTACAATGCAAAACTCACCTGTTTGCACTTATATTAATTTCACGTAAGTAAAGCAGCTCGGCTAAATCTGTGGGCAGGTCTGAAAGCTGATTGCCCTGAACATCAAGAAACTGAAGGCGATGGAACTTTCCAAACCAATTTGGGAGAGACGTTAGTCTATTCATACCAATCATTATTTCAGACACGTGTCTGGACAGTATTTCCAACCTGCAGGAAGACATGAGTAAAAGGGGCTCAGTTAAGTAAGAACTTTTATTCCTGTTTCAAGCATTTTCAGCTTCCTAAACTTTTCCAAATAATGTAACTTTATGCTGAGATAATAATATGCACCCTAATCAACATATGTAAACTTTAATATTTCACATGACGTTATATTTATTATGTGTTTTCTTTCTTGACCTTTAGTCACAATTTGGTAAGAATAAGCAAACACTAATATACATTTCAGTTTTTTAAGTTTGAATCATCACAAGTCCAAATGTTGTAAATCAACAGTCATATCACTTGGACTTATCTGAACCTTTGAACTGTCTTCTAAAGAGAATTCTGAGATTTACCAAACACAATATAGAAGACTGCACTGCTAAAAACGACATATGCCAATGACATTATATGCACTCCTTGAGATCTCTATGGGATATACTGGGATTGGAAGTGGCCTTCCTTAGGGACTCGAGGCTGTTTGGCCAGGCTATTTGAGGAACAACAACATCAACACTCATACAGCATACATATATCTCAACTTACTTTTCAGGTACCTCTGTGAGAATGTTCTTGCTGAGATCGACAGTCCTGACTTCGGCTTCAGCTGCATTCTCAATGAGTTTCTCAGGGATTTCAGATGCTTTTTCATTAAAGGACATAGTTTGAGAGGTTCTCATTTGATACTTGTCTGGAATTGATTTCTCTCCCATGATGAGGTTTGTATCAGCAGGGGTATTCTCAAATCCTAGAAGAGAAAAGTCAGTCACAGGTTTTTAGTTCTTTTAACTGAGCTGAAATACCCCACTAAGATATGACAGGGGGCACAGGAACAGCTGTAAGAAAAAGAATTGGTGCAGAAAGATATCAACATGCCAAGACAATCACCTTCTACAGTCAGTTGTTTTGTGGGAAAACAAAAATATTAAGGGAAGGTTTTGGGAGTCTACCTCACTCTTATCACTATTAGACAGGGCTCAGGCTTCCCCAGTTTACTTTGGCCCCATCACGAGGTCTTGAATCCTTGATTTGTCATATAACAATTTATATCAGCATGTACTGACTTATGCTATTCCTTGCATTCCTTCTCTCTGTGCTGGATGTCAAAGCCTCTACTGGACAAAGCATCTAGAAGAGGCCTACAGTTATCTTTGCAGTATCTCAAAGAAGCCACTTAGGTGGTCACAACTGACCAAAAAGGAGAGACATTATGCCATAATCATTCCTCACCCATTTCACTGGCAAAAAAATTATATGATAGCACTTATATAATGCCCTATTGCAATAATGAGCGCCAATTTGCTTTCCCTGTTGGAGCCACATGGTTTATTGTCTTTGACTTTTTCAGCTACCCTTCCGTTTGGCTTATTATTACAATAATAATAATAATAATAATAATAATAATAATAATAATAATAATACATGTTTATTTCACCAAATTACGTACCAGGAAAGGTATTCACAGGGGCAGACACTCTTGAGCGCAAATACTTGAGCAGCTGAACTGTTCCACGTTGGATGATGTCTCTCCTAATAAGTCTCATGGGATTACCTTCCAGCGGCAGGGACTTCAAATGAGGTAGCAGTCCAAGATGACAAGGCAAACTATCGAAATTCGTTTTATGAGTCACTATTAGTACCCACTTTGGAGGTGGGCAGAGACAGATTGATTGGGAATTCATCATGGGTCTGTTAACTCTCAAGTCGAGTATTCTACCACTGCACTACCAGATGAAGGTCACCAGATGGACACAACTGAATATAAAAACTGAAGCAGCAGGGGCTCTTTCCCCGCAAAAAGTACAAAGAGAATAAAAACTTAAATTCCACGAAGGGAAGGACTGCCAATTCCTAGCCTGCTGGCTAGTACAGTGGTAACGCGCTGGCTTCGCATTCACGAGGTCGAAAGATCGGTCCCCGTCCAAGACCGAGAGTTTAAGCTGTTTACTGGCAGGAACTGCTGTGGTTGGACATCACAGTGGGGGGTTGGGGCTTGCCCTGGCTGACGAATACCCATTGTAATGAAATGGAAATAAAGTTTATCAAAGTTTATCCACTATCTCTATTAGTCCCTTCTTGATACAAGTAGGGATAAGGATGTCTAGAGTTTTTGTGCCCAACCACCAGAAAAATATACAATATTAATCCCTCAATTGGCTATATTGTATTAACTTTCTTATATCTAAAGAAAATGTACTTTTAATTTTTACAACAAAGACTTTATTTTGCACACATATTGTGGGGACCTAAGTAGTGCAGTGGTTAGAGCACTTGACTGGGAAACTGACAAACCCATGTTCGAGCAAGGCATTATTGAAGAACATCCAGCCTTAACTCACATAAAATGGCAAACAAAACAACGACTTCGAAAATTTTGTAATCTTTGGATCACCGACATACAATGATTTAAGTATTAATATTATCTACAAGAATTTTATTTTTTATCTATCACCTGAACAATTTAACTAGATTACCAAAGACTGAGTTAGCAGTGCAAATAGTCAAATACAGCAGTTATAATATACATGTAGATATAAACTAAAAACAAAAAGATTTACATAAATGTAGAGAAATCACTCTGCCTATAGAAATTGTAAAAAAAATATATAAACTAAAAATGTTACATACCAAATTCTTTACAGTGTAAAAATATAATACCTGAAGAAAGATAAGAGAATGAAAAACGGATCATATAGCGACTGTAACTTACGTAGAGAGATTGTTATTCGTGATATCGAGACGTTCCAAACCTTGTAGCAGAGTGATTTGATCAGGTAGATCATCTAATTGGTTGTCTCTGAGATCCAACACGCTAATACTGGTCATATTCTGAAGCTGCTCAGGATCTATTTCCTGGAACAAATAAAAAGGAAAATTTCTAATCATAAAATTAAATATATATAATTCACTAATCATGTCGTTTTTATTTTTAGTCTATATACAAAAGCCATAGTTCCCATTAAAAGGGGGTGGCTGAGTCAGAGTAGAAAACTTTACTCTTTGTGGGAGAAAATATAAACAAGGGGATTCCCAGCCAACTCACTCTGCACCACTTTGTTGACTGTTATGACACGCAGGGGACTGCAGAGACTCTGGTCTGTCACTTCCCTTTTCAAGAGCTCTACCCCTGTGCTACCGATGTCCCCTTCTTAACAAAAAGTAAACAACCAAAACTGCATATGTCACTTTCAAACTTAATGATGCATCAAGCATATTCGTTACTGATCTTTATTATCCCTTCACAACTGACATGTCACAACACTCCTATTCTGTGTTTCCTTGTGCCCAGGCTTGATTAGGGCAATTTTCCTTTGCCCCGTCTTGGTGTCACACTCATAAAAAAATAAAATACAATCTATTAATATACAGACTGTACAGCAAAATCGAGTCTTTCTTAAAAATAAAAAAGGTATTTTACCTCATAACAATAAACCTGTAATCATTTTATTATAAATAATTATATATTTATATCAGAAACAATTACTGTACAGTATTAAAATATGACAATTCCAATCTTGTGTCAATAACCCCATTTGGGGATGGACACATACAGGGTGAAGCTGGGGAATTAAGGCTGGATGCCCTCCCTATCACCCCGTTGGGAGCTCGAAAGCTGGTCTAAGACCACCTCTCAAGTGAAGCATTCTGCCAGTTACGCTACAGCAGTCCCAGGTGACCATGCCAATCTACCTTGATAAAATTATTTCCTAAATGGAGTTCCTTAAGAGCGACACAATTCTGTAGCGGAGGGAGAATCTGGATGGCATTGTGGCGGACGTACAATTGTTCTAACTTACGGAGATTGCCGAGGGAGTCTGGCAATGCCGACAACTTGTTATTATTCAAATCAAGTTGATTAAGACCTGTAAAAAGTATACTGATAATGTCAAAGTAAAGAAAACCGAACAAATGAATTTTAACTATATTCCCAGCGATAAATTATGATTTCATATTATCATAAGACATGGAGAAAAAACTCAATTGGGTTTGACACATTTTAGCACCGACTGTTAGGGTATTAAACCTAACTGGTAGGCGCTAAGAAGATTTTTATATTTTCAAAACCTACCCTACCCTAATCTAACGGATCCTACTCTATCCTAAATTAACCAAACCTTACCATCTTTACAAAACGGATGGCACCAAAACTGCCACTCCAAGATGGCATCACCCAATTATCCCATTCTGACCCAGTTTAAGAGGATTACTTACCAAAACAGTCACCCAGTTCTACAGGTAATTCCTTGATCTTATTTTCAGAAGCATTTAACTTGGACAGTCTTTGTAGGTAACCAATGCTCAGGGGCAACTCTGTCAGCTGATTATTCGACACATCCTATGATAAATGGGGATTAGTCTTTGGCAATTGTTGAGAAAATAAAAAATATATGTGATCACTTTTCAGCATCAGTAGTAAAGTTATATCAAATACAGTATATTGAAACATTAAGAGGATCTTGCCACTTTTTAAATAATAAATTCACATTAATAGCAAATACTATATGTATGCCTAAGCTGCTTGGCCGAACAATACAAAGTCCCTAAGGAAGATTGCTAATGATTCCGGGCTTATTCACAGAGCTCTCAGGGAGTGCATGTTGTGTATTTGGAGTATGTGGTTGTAATCAGTGCAGTCTTCCAAAATATGTTACTTCATGGACAGGCATAATTGACAGAGTCGTCTGGCCTCTTCTGAAAGCTCAAAAGGGCTAGGCAGGCTACAGGTTGCCAGGCAGCTTAGGGAACAACAATAATGACTGTATATGTGCCTTTACATATAATACATCGAAATCCTTACCAAATACTCGAGTACAGTTAAGTTGCCCAAATCTTCTGATAACTTCTCAAGATTATTATGATCTAACTGTAGAGACCTCAAGTCAGGAAGGTTGAAGAGACTACTAGGTAGTTCCTCTAACTTATTGTGACTTAAATTCAAGCGCTGAAGGGCATTAAGCTCTCCGAGAGCTGAAGGCAAAGTTGTTATGCAGTTATCTGAAAGCTAAATTGTTGCAAATTAGTTTCTGATGATAATTATCTCATTTAACAGTCATTATATTTTACTGGTAACCTCTGATTCATATTCAGACGAGTACATTTCTGGTGCAACTTTTTGTGGATCTTAAATAGATGAGTAAACCCCCAGAATCCAATGTATTATTAAATAACATTATAGATTTACTAGGTTAAGTTAGGTTTGGTTTTGCTTGGTCTAGTTTAGTTAAATTAAGTGCCTTGCCTTATGAATATGAATGACTTTAATTTCCCTTTAACAATGGGTCACCATTACATCAAGGTTAGCTCGAACATGGGTCTGTCAACTCCAGAGTCCAGTATTCTAACCATTTGACTACTGCAGTCCCTAACAGTAAAGTTATATTTACATGTTATTACATGAAAAGTTTAGAGATTATAATTACATCTAAAACTTGGATTGCCATCAAATTGCTTATCTTGGGAGATATCGTTGAGAGCTGATTGGACGAGAGGTAAAGACGAGTGAGGTCAGTTTGCTCCCACCATCGGTCGTCATCGCTGTTATCCATACTCATGGTCATGGTCAATTTTTTAGCTTCTTCGTTGTCGATCTCGTGAATGTGATAAACTTTGTCTGGTACTGCAAAAAAGGAAAATAATTTCACATATACAATAGAGTGACCTCAATCCCCCTTAAAATAGGGGTGACTGAGTCAAAGCATACACATATTAGAAGCTTCTTCGTTGTCGATCTCGTGAATGTGATAAACTTTGTCTGGTACTGCAAAAAAGGAAAATAATTTCACATATACAATAGAGTGACCTCAATCCCCCTTAAAATAGGGGTGACTGAGTCAAAGCATACACATATTAGAAGCCAGTAGGACTCAAGTACCCCTCTTAGCACCTTGGGGATAAAGAGCTTCCAACTTTCCCCCTACCACCCTCTTTGGGTGATCCACCGCACAAGCTCTGAATACTTACATACCGTTCATACTACTTTTCTACATTTTACAATATCAATTTTTTCCCAACAGCTACAGCCATCAGCTGGCTCAAGAAAATGTGCTGTCTTATAAAAACTGATTATAAAAACAAGAAAATATTTTCTTGAGTATGATAGCACAATAAGCTAAAGCGAGTAGGACGACCACAACTGAACAATATGATAAACCTGTTATTGAATTTCTTTCTTTATGTCACAATTAATTTCCATTATGGGGGTGGACACATACAGGCTGAAGTTGGGGAATTACGACTAGAAGCCTTTCCTAACAATTGGTAGTGGGTTCAGTAGCAGGTCTGTCACCTCCCAAGTCGAGTATTCTAATCACTTCACTGCTGTAGTCCTCCAAAAAATTAAGCTGGAATTAACATTATGATTTTGTACTTACCTTCTACCATTCCTCTATTGGAGAGATTTAGTTGGCCAGACTTCCTGGCCATTTTTAGAATTTGCGGATGTAGTTCTTCTCCTTTGGCTTCTCCAAATACTGCTCCAACGTTAGCAAACCCTCCAACAACTGGCCGGCCACCACGAATTCGTATTCTGGCTCTTACAGAGCTGTATGCTCTCGAAGCTGGTTTTCTTGGAGGATTCAGCTGCGGTGCTTTGGTTCTTTAAAGAAAAGAAGGAACAGCATATTTTTCTTATGTTTTATGTGTCACTATTAGTCCCCATCATGGGGATGGACAAAGACATATCGAAGCTGGGGAATGTTGGCTCAATGCCCGTCCTTACGCCCAACGGTGGGCTTGATCATGGGTCTGACACCTCCCAAGTTAAGTATTCTTACTATTAGTCCCCATCATGGGGATGGATGAAGACAGATCATCTGAAATACACCTATGAGACCTTTCAGAACAAATCAGTTCAAGAATGTTCATGGAAAAACAATTAAAAGAGATGTAACATATATTGATATATTTACTGAGTAATACAAAAGTTTAAACATTATGGAATACTGCCCTGCTTACAACCACAAAAAGCCACTAACACAACATGCACTCCCTGAGAGCTCTGTGGATAAGTTTGGAATTGGTAAAAACCTTCCTTAGGGACTCAGGACTGTTTGGCCAAGAAGCTTAGGCAATAAAAAAAAATCTATACAAAAATAAAATAACCCACTCGAGAATAAGCATAACCATCCCAATACCAAAATGTCGAGTGATAACACAATTTTAAGCATCATAAAGATAATGGACATATACTGATCATAAATATACGCTCCCAGTCACCCTTACACACCATATATAGTGAACAATATCAAAACCATGCTGCATGTTTCTGAGGTTTACTTTGGCCTTTTAATGAGGGCTCTTATGTACACATATATAATAGCTGCAAACCCCCTTACCAGGGGGGTAGCCAAGTCAAAGCACATGCATTCATCTGAAGCTAATATATCTAGATCACTACTCTTAGCTCCTTAGGGATAAAGGGCTGCCACAATTCTCCCAAAACGACCTTCCTGGGTCACTCACTCTTTTTACCATGAGGCCCGACAGCCACAGCTGGTTTACCCCCACCGCCTTATCTCATGGCAACCTCTCTCACTCCCATTCGTCCCAGTTTACTGTGCTAGCAGGGGGGAGAAATCTTTTTGGCCAGCATCACCTAAACAAACTCCTTTTCCACTCATTCCTATCACATCAGGGTTACTATTGCTCTAGAATATTGGTCAAGGTAGAGGGCATACGTTAACTTACTGTTCTTCAGCATCTGAGCCCTTCCTCAGTGATGAATTCAAGCCTAATCCTCGAGTACCTCTGGAGGACAAGGCCGAGGCTCTTGAAGTTCCTCGAGAGCCCCGATGAAGACTTCCCCTTGCCATGCGACTCCTTGGAGGACCAACTGGCCTATCGATTTTCTGAGTACTTGTCTCTTCTGTAAACAAGTAGTAATTCAAAATAAAATAAAAGTGGATATTCCAAACTTTATGAACATGTTACCAAAGGACTAAAACTAATAATAAAAACCTACAGGAAGAGAAGCAAGTTTTGATATTGAAAAAATAAAACACAACAATATAATGCGCAATAACATGAAAAAGCAGTTAAATATGCCTAGATATGCTAAAAATAAGAAACAGAAAATGCTAACACATAATAAAACGATAAAAACCAATAATACACTTGATTATACATGTACGACATTACAGACAGATTAAGCAAATATGAGCTGATTCAACTACTTAATTAACAGAGAACACTAAACTAGGAAAAAATAATACACATGCACAGATATTACAAGCTATACCTGCATAAAAGAGTATATAAATAAACAATATATATATATATATATATATATATATATATATATATATATATATATATATATATATATATATATATATATATATATATATATATATCATGTCAAATTAATTCAGGCAAAAGAACAAGAGAACTAGCACTGTTTTTCAAATGCATAATTAAGAAAGTAACTTAATGATGATAAGAAATACAAGCAGTCATACTATTATTAAAGAAGACTAATAATTACTAATTTAAACTTTTTAAACTGAAGCACTACCCTAACTTTCCTCAAAATTACCTCTGATTGTTGAATACATAGAAAACCATCCTAGTAGGCGGTAAAAAAAAAAAAAATATCAAACGTCATATAAGAAAAAACCATATTCATGCATATATGTAACTGTAAAACAAAATTAGATGATTTATTTCTAGCCATGCTTACAGACAATGCTAACACAACTGCCCTCAATAACTGCTCACTGAATAACGGCTCCAACAGGCCAACTACCTCAGATATAAATTATTCCAACTTATATTTCTGGAATTAATATCACCAACTATGCATACTCTAACCTAACCTAACCTAACCTAAATTTTATTACCGGACAAGATTCCTTACTGGAGAATCAATGGGACAATTGTTCTATGGGGCACTTATCTGGTGGTCACTGTCAGGGGGGAGGAAACAGTCCAGAGGGCAGTTCTAATACCATGAGAAAGACCAAGTAACATATATAACATTCTTTTTGTCATTAGCTTATTCAGTGGGGCCAATCTTACACTCACATGTACAGTCAATGGATACCTATTGCAATTACTAAAACATTTACATATAGCAGAAGATACGTCGACCCCACATAAAAGTGGGAAGAAGAAGATATCAATCCTACATCAATTAAAATTATCACATGGTCTTCTTACCCATTTCCTGATCTAAGGAGTAGCTGTGAAGACTAGGCTGAGTTTTTAATGGAGCCAGTGGTTGAACAGCAACAGGCGGAGGTAATTGTGAAACAGCTCCTTGGCAACAGGTTATGGGGGTTGGAAACCTAAGAATTAGAATTATATGTAATTACACAAATTATTCAATATAAAATACAAGAGAAATTAGGTTATACTGATTCATTAAATTGATAGTTTCTCTATTGTTCCTAATCAGAGGAACTTTCTTACGGGGGCTGGTAACCAGTGAATTTATATCAAAGTAATTTCACAAAATAACAGAACTAAAAAGAAAGAAACATTATATTAATGCAAAGTGAACAAAAAGTAAGGATGAATTTCAGGTTTTATCAATAAATTAAACACTCCAGCAATCAAAAGGGCAATAGAAATATGCATCAAGATATCAATTACTTATGTATAGGGATAATAATGCTATCTAAAATCAGAATCATTAATAGAAATACTGTATACTCCTGTAAACTCACCTGCTTCCGATAGGAGCTGGCAACGGAGACCGACTACTTCTAACAGTGGAATTCTCACCTGCCCTTAGCATAACAAACTATCATTCTCATTCGCTGTAATAGAGCATTAATGAATTATTAAAATACCACTCGTTGAATAGCTTCTGCAAAAATAATCAAGTGTTCCACTTTAAGATTTGCTTCCCTTAGAAATCTCAACCTCTATTAATATAGGCTTTGTTAAAACACACATGGCTAATTTTGGATCTTGTAAAAATAAGATATCTCCCAAAACCCCCATGTAAAGAAAAATAACCCTGCAAAATTTAGGTTAGGTTAAAGTGGTTAGCTTTGTATATATGAAGAATCCCTAAAGCACCATCATTAATGCGGTGGTTATTACTGTACCTCTAACTTTGGCCTAAATAGCATTTTACTTTCTGTTTAAGTAAGTCTCGAAATTGCAAGATTTTTGTTATTTAGGTTAAACTTGCCTAGGTCAAATTAGGTTAGGTTAGGGATAACTTGTGACTGGCTTTAGGTCAAATCCATATAACAATATCAAAAACGAAAAGAAAAACATCACTTGCAAAGAAAAACGGATGTGATAGTAAAAATATACCGAATTAACTTTCAAATAGTTTTAACTATTTGAACCTTATCCACTTATTCCATTTTGTCCACCACAAAGTCAGTCAATATTCACAATTCCTTTTTTGTCTTCAATACCAACTAAATAGCTTGTATATTAAAATGGGGGCATCGTGGGGGCAAAATGGGCGTCACCAGCAATCACTGTAACTCATTGGTCTAGTTTGACCATTTAAGGTCAATTTGCACGAACAATGACACAACCACTTTGAATCCGTCCAAGGGTTCACAACACATTTCAAGCAATAATACACCATAATACGACGCTTTATATATACCAAACGACTTATGAGGAATTAATAAACAAGTAATTCTCAATATGATATTTGTAAATCAGTAAAGTACCATAAAACGACACTATAACATCTAAATATTTAACTCTAATGGTTTATTTTTTCGGAAAGGTGCAAATAAGACAGCCTTTGTAGCGGTACTTCATGAAATTATTTTTTATTTTATTTTGTTAGTTTTTGTATGGAACTGAGTGGTTAGCGTGCCCGACTTTAGAGTTAACAGACCCGAGATCAATCCCGCCGTGGTGTGATAGGAAGGACATCTAGACTTGATTCCCCAGTTCCAAGCTACATGCATCCATCCCCATAATTTTTTTTTTTTGTTGGATGTTCACCCTTGAGGGTGAGCGGACCTTCCACTTGTGGCCCGCAGGTGGGGTGAGATTTTCTTCGGAGTGTACGTGGTATTCGCTCTTGCTGGCGAATGGGCTTTCCTGTTGGTGAGGAGGTGGGGTGAATTCTTATTGGTGATGATCGGACTTTCCTAATTGGCCCGCAGGTGAGATTGTGCCAAACTGTAAAGATAACGGAGAGCATAAATATTCAGTTGTGAATTATTAGTTTACATCAAACAACATAAATGAATTCCTGTTTTGGGGGAGAGAGAAAGAGTTATTGCATGGCTATCTTGGTGGAGGGTATTGTCTGATAATATTTGATAGACTGTTCATGTGGTTATTTGTTGCTAGTCTGATGATGGAGCTAGCAACCTGAAGGTCATTTGGGTCTTCGCTAGATGTTGCGGGGGCACCAGTTTTCCGTCGAATCTCTGAAAAAGAATCACATTCCAGGATGTAGTGTAGCAGTGGATGTGGTGAGGCTACCTGGCAAAAGGTGCATTCCTTGATGATATTCTCTACTATTTGCCAGGTGCACTTGTACCCGAGTCTCAGACGGTACACATTGACCTCAGTGCTTCGTCGAAGGCTCTTCGGCAGGGTGATACACCGAAGATCAGTGGTGGCTTTGTACCACCAGGTGGAGGGGGAGCCAATGTCTGTGCACAGGTTGTGTTTAGTTATTAAGGTGTTAAGGAGTGACTTGGTGGCTTTATTTTTAATCTGTTGCATCCCAGGAGACAGAGATATCTGGATTTCTGCTCTGAGAGTGGCTTGTTTGGCGGCTTGATCGGCTTCCTCATTTCCCTTGATGCCGACGTGGCTGGGAATCCAGGCAAGAGTGATGGCTTTTCCAAGGCTGGTTATCCTGTGGTAGTGGCTGAGGATGGTCATGATGATGCGAATATTGTCTCTGAGGAGTGGCTTCTTGATGGCCTGTAAGGCGCCTTTAGAATCAGAGAGAATAAGGGCATGGTCAGCTTCTTGCTGGATGAAGCAGTCAAGGGCGTTGGCTATGGCCACAAGCTCAGTCTGGAGCGATGAGCAGGAGTTTGACAGTCTCCAGGATAGGACGTGGTTTCCAGTGATGAAGGCGGCGGCTGAGGCTCCAGTATCTTGGTTTACTGAACCGTCAGTGTAGTAGACTTGAGAGTTTGGCCTGCTCCAGCTCTGTATTTTGTCCTTATATATGTTTTTAAGGACAAGCGGGTTTACCAAGCTTTTGGGGTTGTCATGGAGCTCGATCTTTATATCGAGTGGTTGGTCATTCCATGGGGGTGGGCATCTGTATTCAGGAAGCGGTGTGTCTTGTATCTTGGCTAGGATGCTCTCTCTGACTGGCAGTGCTTGCAGGCTAGCGCAGACCTTGGCTGCCCAGGTTCTAGGATGGTGGTTGGGCTGGCGATTGAGGGCTAGATGGAGATTTGTGCCAGCTAGGCATTTATGTTGGGCAGTGGTGGTTTTGGCCACAAGGAGGGTCAGTCTTTGCTGAGCTCTGAGTTTAAGTGGAATGAGTCCCGATTCCATCTGGAGGTTTTCTCTCTTGGTCCACATGGGGGCTCCTAGCATGGTACGTGTGGCGTTGTTTTGAATTACTTCTATTTTGTCCCACTGTCGGTCTTTTAGTAGCCAGAGTGTGGGACAAGCATAGTCAATGAGGCTGCGTATGGCTTGTACATAGAAGGTTCTGAGGACATTAAATGATGCACCATCGTAGAGGCCCGACATCCGACGAAGGATCGCTTGTCGCTGGCTACACCTGTCGCGCAAGTATTGAATTTCTGGTCCAAAGGTTAGTCCTTGGTCGATGATTACACCCAGGTATTGGTGTTTGGTAACCCAGTCCACAGGTTCATTACCTATGACCAGATTAGTGTCTGGTCTCCACTGGTGGATGGGAAGGGCCTTGGTTTTGCGGGCATTGATTCTTACTCCAAGGGAGATGGAGGCTCGGTGAATCTTGGTGAGGCAGCGCTGTGTCTTGTTAGAGTTTCTGTGTCCTATTGTGACAAGGGCAAAGTCGTCCGCATAGTTGAAGAGTTTGGCTCCATGCGGTAGTGCGATGTGCATGAGTTTTTCCATGAGACAATTAAATAGGAAGGGGCTAAGGATTCCACCTTGGGGGGTCCCATTTTCGTGGTTTTTGTAGGTGGAGTAGTGCCCATCTACTTTGACTCGTGCACTACGATTTTGTAGACTCTGCTTGATCCACGAGAGAAGGTTACCTTTGATCTGCTTGGATACGAGAGCAGAGAGTATTGCCGGCACATTGGCTAGTTCAAAGGCCTTCTCTAGGTCTAGAAAAACAATGTAACCACGGCTGTTGTTGAGAAATGATAGCATGGAGGCTATGCATTCTGAGGTGCCTAAGCCAGGCTGGTAGGCAAACATGTTTTCTGGGAAGGGTGGGCATTTCCAGCGGACTCTGTTAAGTACCATCTTTTCTGCCGTCTTGCTCAGGCAGCTTAGGAGGGAGATGGGGCGAGGGTTGTCAGGGTCCTGTGGTTTTGGGATGGGCTGAATGTCTGCTCTGTTCCATGAGGCTGGTCTGATTCTTCGTGTGTATGTCAAATTGATCAGAGAGAGTAGAGCAAGCTCCCCTTGGGGCCCCATTTTTTGGATCATTGTGTATGTTATTCTGTCGGCACCTGGGGCTGTGTTCTTAGAGCTTTTGCTTACTCTTAGTAGCTCAGTCAGGGAGAATGGAGCATCTGTTTCATCTTCAGTGTTGATGGCCTCTTCTATTTCTTCCCATCTTGCAGTGGTGAGGTCCTGGAGTGTTGCTCTGGTGGTGATGGGGAGCTGGTTAGAGCTTGCTCTATCCGCGAATTTGATGGCGAGTTCTTCTGCTGCCCTGCTAGGATCCCTGTGGGGGGTGATTTTAGGAGGTTTTCCTTTAGCAAAGGAGTTGATGCTCCTCCACATCTGGCCCACAGAGGTGTGAGCATCTAGGTTGGAACACCACTCTAGCCATTTATTCCTCTTGATGTTGTGAGTCTCTTCATGGACATGTTGTTTGACTGCCTGGAGAGTGCGGTAGGAGTCTTCAGTGCGACGTTTCCTGTGCATTTTCCGAATGACGTTGAGCCGGTGGTTGAGTTCTTTAACTCTGTCACAGTAATACCATCTGTCCCGATGAGTGGTGTGTTGTGGTTTGCAGAGGGGTATGGAGGAGTTTGCTGCAGCTTGCAGGGCATTGACTAGCTCGGCCTCTGCTTGGTCGATGTCTTCAGATGGTACGTAGGCTGAAAACCAATTGCTGAGGTGCTCCTGGAATCGGCCCCAGTCGGCCTTCTTGAAATTCCATCGAGGGGGAGGAGCAGGGATTTGGAAGATTTCAGGAATTGGCAGTGTGAGATGGATCCCATAGTGGTCGCTTGTGACCAGGGGACGAACTCTCCATGTGGCGTCCTGCTTTAGGGAATTGGAGACAAAGGTGAGGTCCAGTATTCCACATCTGTCGTGTGTTGGCTCATGATCGTTGAGCAGGGAGACATCTTCTTGGTCATTCAGCAGGCTCATGATGTGTCTGCCTGCAGCACAGGGGCGCTCATACCTGAATCTTGGGTGGTGCGCGTTGAAGTCGCCTCCTATTACCAAGTCACGATGACTGGTTAGCCCGAAGAGGGTAGTCAGGTCTAAGCTACCTTTCCGTGGTCTGTAAATGTTGTACAGGTCTATGCAGCTGCCTTGAAGTTGGATGTTAACAGCGAGGACGTCGACATCTTCGCCACAGCAGACCGGTCGGGTTATTTCCTTTGCTAATAGGTTTTTCCTGATGAAGGTGGCGCTGCCTCTGTTCTCCCCTGGAGACCAGTGCTGGTAGAATCCATTGTATCCTGAGATTTTTGGAGGGTGTTGCTCTGTGCACAGGGTTTCTTGAACCATGATGACATCAATGTTGTCAGTCTTGGCTATGCCTTCAAGATGTTGTACCTTGTGTCTGAGACCCTGGGCGTTCCAGTGTAGGATCCCGAGATTAGACATCTTGATGATTTGAGGAGGTGGAGGTGGTAGGAGTGGTGGGTTGTTGAGGCTGCTGGTGGGTTCTGGAGACGAGGGCGTTGGCGACAACGGAGTGGGCTACTTCGACGACTTGATTGTAGGCATCTTGGGTGGTGGCTCTGGTATCGAGGAGTCGGACGGCTGCCTGTACGGCTTGAATGAGATGGTTGGTGAGCTCGTTTACTGTGAAGAGGGTTTGCTGTTTGGAAGAGGAGGCAGAGGAAGGTGTCTGGATAGGCTGTTTAGGTATGGGGGTGTGGGAGTTTTGTCTAGGGTCCCTGGACCTAGTGTGGTGAGTGGGTGTGTGTGTGGTCTGAGTGTTACGTGTGACTGCATTGTGTGTTTGGGTGTTGCGTGGGGTGGAGGTGTTGGTGTGAGTGTTGCGTGTGGGGTTGATGGGAGTGTGAGTGTTGTTTGGGGGGATGGTAGGAGTGTGAGTGTTGGGTGATGGGGTGGATGGAGTTGGTGTGGGGGTGGGAGCTGTAGGAGGTGTGATCTGTGTGTTAGGAGCTGGGTTGGTGTAGTGTGGTGGGTTTTGGTTGGGGAGGTTAGGTGTGAGTGGGGCAGGAGGGGGCATTTGCCAAGGATTGGAGGTGGGGGGAGGAGCTGGGGTGAAGTTGGGGGTGGTGTGATTGGTGACAGGGGCAGAAGGAGAGGTTCTTTGAGGAATCCTCTTCAGCCTTTCTGGGCAGCGGTTGTTCCATGCGTGATGGTTCCCTTTGCAGTTCGGGCACTTGGCAACTGTTGCTTCTTTTGCCTTGAATTTTGTAAGGCAGCGGTCGGTGGAGTGTTTCCCACTGCAGATTCCACATCTCTCTGGGAAATGGCAAGTATTCCTGTGGTGCCCAAATCTTTGGCACCGGAAACATCTTAGGGGTTCTGGGGTGTACTCTCTTATGTAGAACTTGCCCCAGATGCCGAGGTTTACTTGTGAAGGGGGTGGACCACAGATGTGGACCAGAACCTGCTTTGATGGAACGGTTTGGCCCTCTATTTTGGAGGAGCAACGTGAGGCAGCCGTAATGTACGTTTGCTTGGTCAGAAGGTCAACTGACCAAGCAACAGGGAAGCCAATGACTATGTATTTTCTTATTTTTAGTGCAGGGTTCAACTCTATCAAGTGTGGTGAGCCTAGGCTGCGGATCTTCTTTGCGGCTTCTGCTGAGGCTGGGTGGATAATGAAGTCACCCTGTACGTTAGGCTTTATTTTGCAGCCATGCTCGGTGAGTTGGTCTTCCAACTCTCTGATGAGGTCATATGCCTCTTTCATGGAGGGAACCTCAACTTTGAACTTGGAAATGGGCTCTCTATCAGACTTCGGGGCTGGGGGGGGAACTGGGGCAGCAGCACTCTCATGGCTACTGTTAGAGGCTGTCCTTGCCCTCTTCTTTCCCACAACCGTCCACCCCTCTTGAGGGGGGTCGAGTTCCATTCCCCCCTCTGGGGGGGAAGCAAGAGAAGCGGCTGAGGCCATGACTAGCAACTAGTCATGGATATCACAGATTTCACTATTTATATGTTATTTGCACTGTTTGTCAATTTGATTAATGCAGTATAGGGGCCTTATGGCTTGATCACTTCACTTAATTGCAACACTACAACACTTAATCACTTATACAGTCTTCTAGCTTTCTTCCCAACTCTCGTGGGAGAGGGAAGTGAAAACAGAGATTTGCTCAGGACACAATAATGTGTGTTCAATTAAACAAGAAAAAACACAAGCACAAGAAAACAACAAAATAAAGCAATCTTTCTGTTTCTCTCTTTGGCTCTCGTGAGAGAGGAAGGAAAGAAAACAGATATACTTAGGTTATATATCCTTGTGAAGACTTCCCCCTCAGGTCAGGGATGGAGTGGAGGAGGTGAAGTTCACTTTGTTGGTAGGAAGAGGCTTCAACTACCTATCACAATAGATATAAAAACAAATTAGAAACCTGAACACTTTCTATTTTCTTTTTCTTCCCGACTCTTATAAAAGAGAGAGAAGGGCAGGAAAAATTATTTGGGGTATATCACACACACAGTCACTTGTTTTCACTAAAACAAAAATCGGGAACACAAAACAAAACAAAACAAAAGCAGTCTTTGCTTCTTTTTCTGACTCTCGTGAGAGAGGAGGAAAAGAGGACAGAGATACTTATAAGAACATAAGAACATAAGAATAGAGGACACTGCAACATGCCTACTGGCACACACGAGGCAGCTCCATTTTTGAATTGTATTTTCAGCATGTCTAACCTATTCTATTCTACTCTACTTATTTATTGTTTTTCTTTTTATGATTTTTCTAATAAGCACTAACCTATTCATACCCATCCTACCTCTGTCATATGTCTATCTAATCTACATTTGAAGGTGTCTAAGGTATTGGCATTTACTATCCTACTAGGAAGCTTGTTCCATGCATCAGCTACTCTATTACCAAACCAATTTTTACCAATTTCCCTTCTGAACCTAAATTTATCAAGCTTAAATCCATTATTACGAGTTCTGGTTTGATCATGAATTTTTAAAACTTTATTAATATCTCCCTTGTTAATCCCTTTAAACCATTTATACACTTCAATCATATCCCCCCTAACTCTTCGCCTCTCTAGAGAATGTAGATTAAGTTTTTTTAATCTGTCCTCATATGGTAGATTTCTGATATTGTGTATCATCTTGGTCATTCTTCGTTGCACTCTCTCCAAGGATTCAATTTCCATTCTATAATAGGGTGACCAGAATTGCACAGCATAATCTAAATGGGGCCTAACTAATGCAAGATAGAGCTGCAAAATAACTTTTTCCGTCCTATTGCTGACGCTTCTTGAGATAAATCCTAAAATTCTGTTTGCTTTATTTCTGACTGCTGTGCATTGCTCTCTTGGCTTAAGACTACTACTCACAAGAACTCCCAAATCCCTTTCACACTGAGAACTCATGATTTCATGGTTATTTAGCTTATAACTAGTATTGTCTTTTATAGTACCCATTTTAACTACTTTACATTTTTCAACATTAAATTCCATTTGCCATTTGTCCGACCATTCAGATAATCTATTTAGATCTTCCTGTAAAGCATGAATGTCTTCTTTTCCATTTATAGTTCTACCTATTTTAGTGTCGTCTGCGAATTTACTTAGGTTACTACTGATATCCGAATCCAGATCATTTAGATATACGATGAATAATAGAGGACCCAGTACCGAGCCTTGTGGTACCCCGCTTGTAACCGAGCCCCACTCTGATTTCTCTCCATTTATGCAAACCCTCTGTTTTCTGTCTTTTAACCATTGTTTGATCCATCTGAGCACAGCTCCTCCTATACCATGAGCTTCCAGCTTTTTAACTAATCTTTTGTGACTAACAGTAAGACAGAAAATGAGGGTATTTTTAGTGACTCAAGATGATAATTTTTGCACATTTTCTGAATTTTCGTACATTTTGTAAGATATATATATATATATATATATATATATATATATATATATATATATATATATATATATATATATATATATATATATTATATATATATATATATATATATATATATATCGTACATTTTGTAAGATATATATATATATATATATATATATATATATATATATATATATATATATATATATATATATATATATATATATATATATATATACATATATATATATATATATATATATATATATATATATATATATATATATATATATATATATATATATATATATATGTGTGTTTATATGTGATTACCTAATTGTGATTACCTAATTGTCTTTACGGGAAAGAGCCCAAAGCTCGTATCTTCCCGTCTCCTGATCGGTTCCATTTTAGACTTAGTGATACTTACCATACCTGTCCTTAAAACTATGGATTGAGATAGCATTAACTACCTCCTCGCTTAGCCAATTCCAATTATCAACTACTCTTACACTGAAAAAGTATTTCCTTACATATATGTATATATGTATGTATATATATATATATATATATATATATATATATATATATATATATATATATATATATATATATATATGTATATATATATATATATGTATATATATATATATATATATATATATATATATATATATATATATATATATATATATATATATGTATATATATATATATATATATATATATATATATATATATATATATATATATATATATATATATATATATATATATATATATATATATATATATATATATATATATATATATATATATATATATATATATATATATATATATATATATATATATATATATGTATATATATATATATATATATATATATATATATATATATATATATATATATATATATATATATATATATATATATATATATATATATATATATATATATATATATATATATATATATATATATATATATATATATATATATATATATATATATATATATATATATATATATATATATATATATATATATATATGTATATATATATGTATATATATATATATATATATATATATATATATATATATATATATATATATATATATATATATATATATATATATATATATATATATATATATATATATATATATATATATATATATATATATATATATATATATATATATATATATATATATATATATATATATATAATTCCAAATCGATTCGGAAATTACTTAATATCCAGCAAATACCAGTGTAACTTCACTATAAACGGTGTTTCAGTCTTGCTAAAATGATTAACTGAGTCATATTTTAATTACAAATTACAATTTTATCTTTATTACAACGATTATCGTACAAAAGTAAAAATAAAAATCGGACATGCTCGAATAGGAATAAAGCAAAGAATAAAGTTTCTAAAAAATGAAATAGATATATAATTTCTGGAACAAAAGGAAAGGAAGAATTGAAGAATTACGCGCAAGAGGCTTTATTAACACCAGCAGCCTGGAATATACACAATATAACAGCTTAATAACATAATTAACAGAAAAACAACAGGAAAAAATAAGAAGTGTCGTTATAAAGGCAGAAGTTTGGAAAACAAAATAAAAAAAATAATTCAGGATTATTTGTCAATAAATGTTTAGAAAAAAACATATTACAAGAATAAAGATATTGGCATTATATATAGATTATGGAATGTAATGAAATTAAAAGCAGAATACTTTATATAACAGCTTCATAATAAATTAAATTAAAAGAAAATAGAACCTTAGAGTATCGTTATAAAGGCGCAACTCCTGTATAACATCTGAACATGAGACAAAAAGAAAAACATTTATTTGGGGTCTTGGAGGTGACTAAGTCGTGTCTTGCAGACCTGTAATATTATCTAAGGGAAATGATTAGTAAGTAGATAAATATTTCCTGTTATTTAATAGATGAGGCTGAAATACATTTTATTCCTTCTATATTAATAAGATCATAATATACATTAGATGACCAGTGAGTGAATTGTCTTTGATCGCCCCCCTATTCGAATGGGGTCAAATTGTGAGGCATAAAATGGTGCAATAGTCTCCAAAGTACACATTTATTAATGACCAGTGAGTAAATTACCGTAGGAGAGTGCCATCCAACCTTCAGCATTACATGCAGTGATATTCTGGTCCTGGGACCTGTTAATAAGTTTTTTTCATAATTAACTCCTATTTTAACTTGGACACAAGCGGATTGAAGCCGGGGAAATAAGAACATAAGAATAGAGGACACTGCAACATGCCTACTGGCACACACGAGGCAGCTCCATTTTTGAATTGTATTTTCAGCATGTCTAACTTATTCTATTCTACTCTACTTATTTATTCTGTTTTTCTTTTTATGATTTTTCTAATAAGCACTAACCTATTCATACCCACCCTACCTCTGTCATATGTCTATCTAATCTACATTTGAAGGTGTCTAAGGTATTGGCATTTACTATCCTACTAGGAAGCTTGTTCCATGCATCAGCTACTCTATTACCAAACCAATTTTTACCAATTTCCCTTCTGAACCTAAATTTATCAAGCTTAAATCCATTATTACGAGTTCTGGTTTGATCATGAATTTTTAAAACTTTATTAATATCTCCCTTGTTAATCCCTTTAAACCATTTATACACTTCAATCATATCCCCCCTAACTCTTCGCCTCTCTAGAGAATGTAGATTAAGTTTTTTTAATCTGTCCTCATATGGTAGATTTCTGATATTGTGTATCATCTTGGTCATTCTTCGTTGCACTCTCTCCAAGGATTCAATTTCCATTCTATAATAGGGTGACCAGAATTGCACAGCATAATCTAAATGGGGCCTAACTAATGCAAGATAGAGCTGCAAAATAACTTTTTCCGTCCTATTGCTGACGCTTCTTGAGATAAATCCTAAAATTCTGTTTGCTTTATTTCTGACTGCTGTGCATTGCTCTCTTGGCTTAAGACTACTACTCACAAGAACTCCCAAATCCCTTTCACACTGAGAACTCATGATTTCATGGTTATTTAGCTTATAACTAGTATTGTCTTTTATAGTACCCATTTTAACTACTTTACATTTTTCAACATTAAATTCCATTTGCCATTTGTCCGACCATTCAGATAATCTATTTAGATCTTCCTGTAAAGCATGAATGTCTTCTTTTCCATTTATAGTTCTACCTATTTTAGTGTCGTCTGCGAATTTACTTAGGTTACTACTGATATCCGAATCCAGATCATTTAGATATACGATGAATAATAGAGGACCCAGTACCGAGCCTTGTGGTACCCCGCTTGTAACCGAGCCCCACTCTGATTTCTCTCCATTTATGCAAACCCTCTGTTTTCTGTCTTTTAACCATTGTTTGATCCATCTGAGCACAGCTCCTCCTATACCATGAGCTTCCAGCTTTTTAACTAATCTTTTGTGAGGAACTCTATCAAAAGCTTTGCTAAAATCTAGATATATTGTATCATATTCTTTGCCACAATCTACTGCCTCGTAAACTTCTGAATAAAAAGACAGTAAGTTTGTAAGGCACGAAAAACCCTTAAGAAACCCGTGTTGTGAAAGTTTTATCAGTCTGTGTAATTCTAGATGTGCCCTTATTTTATTTGCAATTATGGATTCTAGAATCTTACCCACTGTTGACGTTAAACTTACCGGCCTATAATTATTCTTTTTAACACGTTCTCCTTTTTTAAATATGGGTACCACATCTGCCAATTTCCACTCCATGGGTACCGATCCTAATTTTATTGAATTATTAAATAATGCAGTTAGAGGACAACTAAGCTCTTCCTTGCATTCCTTTAATATTCTAGCATATATTCCATCAGGTCCCGGAGATTTATGAGCCTTTAATTTATCTATTTCTTTTATTACCTCCTCTCTCGTAATATTTATTGAACTAAGTATATTATCGGGACTGTCTCTGTAAATGGATTCTACTTCCGGAATATTTTCCAAGTTTTCATTTGTAAATACAGATAAGAAATAATCATTTAAACATGTACACATCACTTTATCGTCATCTGTGATATGGCCATTGGCTACTTCAATTGGTCCGATTTTTTCCTTAAATTTTGTTTGATAATGTTGATAAAACCCTTTAGGATTTTCTTTAGCTTCTCCTGCTATTCGAACTTCGTATTTTCTTTTCGACTCTCTAACTATCTTTTTAACTTCCCTGTTTAACTGTATATATTGCTGCCTCACCTGCTCTTCACCTCTTTTTAGTTTCCTGTATATTCCTCTTTTAATACCTATAAGATTCTTTATTCTATTGTTCATCCATTTAGGGTCATTTTTTCTTGATCTGCAATGTTTCATGGGAATATAGTCTCTCTGACTATTCTTAAGAGTCATGACAAAATTGTTATATTCCTCATCCAAATTTATATTAACTGACGGGCTGCTGTTCTTTCCTGTGAGAGAATTTAATGTATTGATCTTATCCTTGGCATGTGGTACCCAAATTTCGGGGTAATCCGCTACCTGCGACCTGACCTGCTGGATTAACTACCCACATCTGTACCCCAGAAATCCCTTCCCATACCTCATTAGATAATTTAGTTTTTAGCCCTCAAAATCTCCTGCTCTAAAGTTTGGAACAATATTCTTATTTTCCTTTATAGTTTCCTTGAAAATTATGTTAAATCTAATGGAATCATGGTCACTGTTGCCCAATTTTTCACCAACTTCTAAATTTGTAACCATATTCTCTCTATTACTAAGAACTAAATCTAGTGTATTCACCCCCCGTGTTGCTTCATGTACATGCTGAGAAAGGAAATTGTCTTCTACTACTTCCAAAAACTCCTTAGAGCTACTATCACCTGTTATGGTTTCCCAGTTAATATGTCTAAAATTAAAATCGCCTACAATGCAAACTCTATTTGACCTGCTCACTTTAGAAATTTCATCGTATATAACTTGCGACTCTATATTATCTAGATCAGGTGGTCTGTAGACTACTCCTACAACTAGACTTTCTATATTATTTTTAATTTCAACCCATAAGGTTTCTGAATTTAGATTTGTCTTAATTCCAGACTGGATGCTCTTCCTACCACCCCGCTGCTGGCTAGAACATAGGTCTGTCATCCCCCAAATGGGGGGTTACAGACTCTATGGCAGTCCCCTTATATGCCAGCAACATCTGGTGTTCCCCAGCGCCAATAATTAGTAACATTACCTGTATATCAGGTAATTAGGATTGGTATCACAAGGAAGGTTGGGGGTGAAAGCCTTCTGGGACCCCAGTTAGGAAAGATCATTCATTTAGACACTGAAATATTGCTATTCATATGACTTTTTCTGGAATTGTATATCAGTATCAGTTGTATGTCATAGAAAATCATGTTCAAGTCAATCATGAGCCTTAGCATCACTATCAACAGAAAATCCGTACTCAATTATGCTGTGGGTGACTCAAGCAGGTTGGGGGGAATTTTTGGCAATCATTAATCACCAAGAAGCTTAGAGCAGCGATCAGAGTATGTTTGGCTTGTTGTGAATGTGTGCTTTGACTCGGCCACTCCCCTTTCAAGGGGGATTGCGACCATTGTATTTGTATATACTCTCTAGCAATGCATTATAGACTGCTTTCTAGGAGTGTCTGGATGCATAGCCCCTCACTCCTTAGTTTAGTAAGAACGTTGTTATTATTATCATGATATTAAATTAGGTTTGGTTTGGTTAGCAGAGTTGAATTTAAGTCATTATCACTGCCAATCAATTAGTGTTTTTAGTTGTTTTATTTGGTTGATGTTTTCCCAATCTTAAAAATTATGTGTCTCAATCTCAATCCTCTCAAGGTTGCTAGATATAGGGTGTGTAACTCAAAAATGGCTTATTTCTGATAGAATTAATTTTTGAAACTTAATTAGATCACACAAAAGAATTATTATATAAAACATAATTCAGTGTCCAAATCATTTATGGTATAAATTTCTCACAGTTTATAACACTTGGTGTTTTATGTATCACAGTTATTCCCCATTCAAATGGGGGTGGATTCAGACATGTTTATGGTGTGGGTTTAAGGCTGGATGCTCTTTTTAATCCCCCGCTGTGGGATCGGACCCACGTCAGTCTCTTCCTTACTTGCACGCTCTACCACTGAGCTGCAATTACCATTAATTTTTAGCTTATAGGCTGCATGTGGTATTGATACTCATGTGAGGCTAGGTTGGATTATTAGGCTACTGTAGGTAAATTAGTAATACCAAGAAATCAGTCGGTGCTATTTTACCATGCGGTCTCCCTCACTCTCTGTAGCCTGTTGTACCCTAACAAGCTTAGGTTAGATTTGATTTGTTTTGGATAAGACCCCATCACCGCATGATTAATAAGCACTAGTCATAATTTGGGTAGGACTGGACTTTATGAACTTAGGAACCCAGATTAGAACATGCAAGCATTAATTTCTCAGTCTTGTTTAAAACCCCTTCCCCCAGAAGAACATGAGGGTAATTTCCAAAATTGGACCCAGGCGTCATTAGGAAGTGTTGTTTATAATTTTCCAAAACAAATCAAACTTAGCCATTTTTGGGTAGGTTTGGGTACAACAGACTACAGATAGAGAGTAGATTGCACGCTAAAGTAGCACCCATCACTCGTACTCTTCTCTCCCATTCGTTGACAATCCAACTAAACAGGATAGAGGAGTGGAGGCATTATCTACCCAAAATACAGAAATCAAAGATGAGGATGGGTAGGTATAGAGTATGTTTATACCTGTTACCGATATAATTTAGTTACAGAGCTGGTCACCCTGCTCAAGCAGCTTGATATAACAGCTTGTTTTACATTAAGAAAGAAAAATTGTGTTGATTTCAGGATTGCAGCACAGTATAATTCTTCTTCAGGAAATGAAGTCTCTGGCAGTTTGCGTATCAAGTCTTCGTCAGTTGACGACTTGCTGTCGATGCGCCTCCACTGTGCAGTTTCATAGAGTTGATGTTTCATCATCAGCAGACTCTACTTATAAAAGAGAAAGTTCGCGTAAGAAAACCTCGTACGTCCGTACTGCCTTAGGACTCGGAGCTGGCTTCCTCATAGGCGCCGCAGTTAAAACATATTCCGAGGAGAAAAGCAATAATCAAAGGCAGCTACAAAGTATTCCTCCATCCATATGTGCAGCTAGTCCATTTGGTTTAAATTCATTATTAAGTGATGATGGTAATAGCGGCTCTGGTGGCTTGACGTCAGCACCATCAGTGAGTAAAAATAGACATAAATTTAACTTCATCGCCGACGTCGTAGAAAAAGTATCTGAAGGAGTTGTGTATATTGAAGTAAAGGATCACAGGAGGTAATTAATGAAATAAATTTTTTTATATTGTGAAGTTTTGTTATTGTCCATTGTAGTCGAGAGATGATAATAATAATAATAATTATGTTGATGATAATAATATCAGTGAAAATTAAAGGGTGAATGCATATGTTGGCATTAAGTTAAATAATAAGCTTAAAAATTTGTTCCAATTGCTTTTTAAAAATCTATTCTCAAAACATAGTTAACTTATGCTGTTTGTAATATTATCTCATTTTGACATTTTAGATAAATTATTTGAAAGC
>JAXCGZ010010295.1:5000-37258 GCA_037179515.1 Halocaridina rubra | reverse complement strand
GGGAGAACATAAAAATGAGGCCATCTCTGTCCCAAACCTCTCCCACCCATGGGTCGGGAGAAGGGGTAGTCATCAGGGGACTTAAACAGAGAATCAAGAAGTTAGAGGAAATGGTTATAAGCCTTGATGATAAAATTCGGAATATGGATGGAAAAATGAAAGAGAATGAAACACTCAGAGAGCAAATAAGATCTTTGGAGGAAGCAAATAAAGCACAAGGGCAGGAGAGAAAGGAACTAGAAAAAAGAATAAAGAAGCTGGAAGGGGAAAAGAGTCAACTAGAATCTAGAATTTCTAAACAAGAAGATAAAAACAAACAGCTGAATGACAACCTAAAGGAATTAGATGTTAGTTCACTGCTCTCTTCTGAGAGAGACGAGATTGCTGCTTGGAATGTCCAGATTAAGGAAAACATTGAACAGTTCAGAAAAGAGTTCCAGGAGCAGAATATGGAAAATGATGCCATGAAAACATCCTTTGCTGATGCACTAAAGGGGAATGTGGCAGTAAAAGAGGCTGTAAAGGTGGTGGCACTGGAAAACATACAAACAGTTGACTATAAAGAGACAGTAATCAAAAAAATTAAAGACGTTGTGATGGAAAGGGCAAACCCACTCATCAGACAGGCACTTGATAAGGAGAAGACAGTGGTAATCTCAGGCATAAGTGAATCCCAGGAGCCAACATGGCAGGGGAGACTTGAAGAAAATAAAGCTAGGGTTGTAGACCTGATAAGAAAGCTTGGAGTAGTATGTGGTCCTGAGGATATTGTAAACATACACCAACTAGGTAAATATTCGAGGGAAGGAAAGCCGAGACCAACAAAAGTAACCGTTGAGAGAGGGGAAACATGTAGGGAAATATTGTTGAGAAAAAAAAGTCTAAAAGACCTTCAAGAATGCAAAGAAGTGTTCATTAGACATACAGAACACAGGAAGAGATGGGAAAGATCAAAGACTTGTTGCAAGAGGCAAGAAGGTTAAATGATGAAAGAAATGAAGAAGAGAAAAATTTTTTTTGTTACAGAATACTTCCAGACAAAGGGGAGATAAAGAAGATAATGACAAAAGATCAGGGGATGGGGCCTCATTAAGATTGTTATACACAAATGCTGATGGATTAGCTGGTAAGGCAGTAGAATTAAAAGATAGGATTCACAACAGTAAGGCAGATATAGTAGCAATTACAGAGACTAAGTTGAGTGAGGACATAAACAGTGTCACAGTTTTTCCTAAGGTCTTCAGAATACTAAGGGTTGAAAGATCTGAGAGGACTGGGGGAGGGATAGCACTGCTCATAAGTGAGAGGATTCAAGTTGAAGAAATAAACTTGGCTATAGAAAGTGATTTCAGGGAATTTCTTGTTGCTCGCATAAATACTGGGTCAGAGAGCATTATAATAACTGTTGTATACAACCCACCAAGGAACCAAAATAGGCTTGAAATTTATGAGGAAAGTCATATAGGTACTATTGAAGTCATAAACTCAGTTGTTAACATGGCACGGGAGAAAAAATGTAGGATTTTGATTATGGGAGACTTTAATCATAAAGAGATAGATTAGATAAATCTTGACCCACACAGTGGTGAGGACTCATTCGGGGCAAGATTCCTAGATTGCGTACAAGGGAATTTCCTACACCAACATGTAATGGAACCAACAAGAGCCAGGGGTGGGGATGAGCCATCACTACTTGATCTAGTGTTCACAGATAATGTGCTGGATATTGAAAATATTGAATATGAACCACCAATTGGAAAGAGTGACCACTGTGTGTTGTTGATGGAGTATATCATTGAAGATATTCTTCCTGAGAGTAGAGGCACTGAGGACATGAGGAGGAACTATCGGAAAGGAGATTACATCAAAATGAATGAGCTTTTTGCAGTTATTGACTGGAGAACCTTATTTTACAACAAATCTGTACAAGAAATGTATGACATCTTTTGTGAGAAATATGGGAAGATAGTAGATTGCTGCATACCTGTCACCAAAGTAGGTGTAATTCATGCCAGAGAGAAATGGTTCGATAATGGGTGTAAAAGAGCTAAGGAGTGGAGAGACAAATGCTGGAAAAGGTATAGGAGGAGAAAAAACATAAATGCCTGGCAAACCTACAAAAGAGCAAGAAATGACTACCTAAGTAAAAGGAGAGAGGCAGAGAGAGATTATGAGAGGGACATCACCAGGAAGGCTAAAGAAAATCCCAAGCTTTTCCACAGCTTTATCAGAGGAAAACTGAAGGTAAAAGAACAGGTTTTAAGGCTAAAGAGAGCGGATGGAAGCATCACTGAGACGGACGAAGAGATCTGCAAAGAATTGAACAAGGAGTTTCAGTCAGTATTTACAGTAGAAAATACCCCACCCCCTCAGATTGCAGTGATAGAAGCTCAAGGGCCGGCATTAGAGAACATCAACCTTACAGCCACAGAGGTATGCAAAGCGCTGATGGATTTAGATGTTCATAAAGCTACAGGTCCTGATGACATATCCCCTCATGTGCTTAAAAAATGCGCAAACACAATATCAGTGGCACTAAGTATCATATTTAAGGAGTCACTGGAGTCAGGGGAGATTCCAAGATGCTGGAAACAAGCAAATGTGATACCTATCTTCAAAAAGGGAAGGAGGGATACGGCTCTGAACTATAGACCAGTTTCCTTGACCAGCATAGTTTGCAAAGTTATGGAGAAACTACTAAGGAAACATATCTCTCTTCACTTGGAATCCTTCAACTTTTTGTCAGTGAGGCAACATGGCTTCAGAGAAGGTAGATCAACAATAACAAACTTATTAGAATTTTATGATGAGGTAAGCCAAATCTTACAGGAAAGAGAGGGCTGGGCAGATTGCATATTCCTAGACTTCCAGAAAGCGTTTGACACTGTTCCACATGGGAGACTTATTAGGAAGCTGCACTCAATGGCTAGAATAGGTGGAAATGTTTTGGAATGGATAAAAACTTACTTAGAAGGAAGGGAACAGAGGGTTAGAGTAAGACACTCAGTGTCTGAATGGAGAAGAGTTAGTAGTGGAGTTCCACAGGGTTCAGTTTTAGGGCCACTTTTGTTCCTTGTATATGTAAATGACCTACCAGAGTCTGTAAATTCATTCATGAATATGTTTGCAGATGATGCAAAGATTGTGAAGAAAGTAAAAAACGAGAACAATGGTAGAGAACTTCAGGAGGATCTAAATAATCTGCATGAGTGGTCAGAAAAGTGGCTAATGAAATTCAATACCTCAAAATGTAAGGTAATGAGAATGGGTACAAGTGCAAGAAGGCCCAAGCTTGACTACTCGGTGGCTGGAGTACAACTTCAAGAGACAGAAAATGAGAGAGATCTAGGAGTAAACATACTGGCAGATTTGTCTCCAGAAATACATATAAATGGCGTAGTAAGGGCAGCATATGCATTCTTATCAAATGTAAGGGTAGCCTTCAGGCACATGGACAAGGAAAAGTTCAGAAATATTTATGTAACCTATGTGAGGCCAAAACTCGAATATGCAGCCCCCTTTTGGAATCCGCACTTGAAAAAGCACATAGCTAAGCTTGAAAAAGTTCAAAGACATGCCACGAAACTGGTGCCAGAAATACGCAATCTCGGTTATGATGAGAGGCTGAGGGAATTAGACTTGCCATCACTCGAAGCTAGAAGAGTAAGGGGGGATATGGTGACAGTCTTTAAATTCCTTCATGGTTATGATAGAGTGGATAGGGATCGATATTTCGATATGGCTGGCTCTAGAACTAGAGGTCATAGTTTGAAGCTTCGTAAGAAAACTTCTTTGCAGGATGTAAGGAAATACTTTTTCAGTGCAAGAGTAGTTGATAATTGGAATTCGCTAAGCGAGGAGGTGGTTAATGCTATCTCAATCCATAGTTTTAAGGACAGGTACGATAAGTATCACTAAGTCTAAAATGGAACCGATCAGGAGACGGGAAGATACGAGCTTTGGGCTCTTTCCCGTAAACACAATTAGGTAATCACAATTAGGTAGTTACACACACACACACACACACACAAACACACGCACACACACACACACACTTATTAGAAAGCTGCAAGCAATGGCTAAAATAGGTGGGAATATCTTAGAATGGATAAAAACTTACTTAGAAGGAGGGGAACAGAGGGTTAGAGTAAGACTTCCAGTGTCTGAATGGAGAAGAGTTAGTAGTGGAGTTCCACAGGGTTCAGTTTTAGGGCCAATTTTGTTACTTGTATATGTAAATGACCTTTCAGAGTCTGTAAATTCATTCATGAATAGGCTTGCAAATGATGCAAAGATTGTGAATTAAGTAAGAAACGAGAATAATGGTAGAGAACTTCAGGAAGATCTAAATAGCTTCATGAGTGGTCAGAAAAGTGGCTAATGAAATTCAATACTTTAAAATGTAAGGTAATGAGAATGGGTACAAGTGCAAGAAGGCCCAAGCTTGACTACTCTGTGGCAGGAGTAGAACTTTAAGAGACTGAAATGAGAGAGATCCAGGAGTAATCATACTGGCAGATTTGTCTCCAGAAATACATATAAATGGCATAGTAGGGGCATCATATGCTTTCTTATCAAATGTAAGGGTAGCCTTGAGGTACATGGACAAGGAAATGTTCAGAAATATTTATGTAACTTATGTGAGGCCAAAACTTGAATATGCAGCCCCCATTTGGAATCTACACTTGAAAAAGCACGTAGCTAAGCTTGAAAAAGTTCAAAGACATGCCATGTAACTGGTGCCAGAAATACGCAATCTCAGTTATGATAAGAGGCTGAGGGAATTAGACTTACCATCACTCGAAGCTAGAAGATTGAGGGGGGATATGGTGAGAGTCTTTAAATTCCCTCATGCTTATGATAGAGTGGATAGGGATCGATATTTTGATATGGAAGGCTCTAGAGCTAGAAGTCATAGTTTGAAGCTTTGTAAGAAAACTTCTTTGCAGGATGTAAGGAAGTACTTTTTTAGTGTAAGAGTAGTTGATAATTGGAATTCGCTAAGCAAGGAGGTAGTTAATGCTAACTCAAGCCATAGTTTTAAGAACAGGTATGATAAGTATCACTAAGTACAAAATGGAACCGATCATTAGACGGGAAGATACGAGCTTTGGGCTCTTTCTCGTAAACACAATTAGGTAATCACAAGTAGGTAATCACACACACATGATGGAGTTAGAAGTCGATAATGCTACAGGTGCTGATGATGTATCCCCTTATGTACTTAAAAAATACACAAATTCAATATCAGCGGCACTAAATATCATATTTGAAAGTCGCTGGTGTCAACGGAGCTTCCAAGATTCTTGAAACAAGCAAACGTGATACCTATCTTAAAAAAGGGAAGGTAGGATGCGGCTCAAAACTATAGACCAGTTTCCTGGACCAGCATAGTTTGCAACGTTATGGAGAAACTACTAAGGAAACATATCTCTCTTCACTTGGATTCCTTCACCATTTTGTTAGTGAGACAACATGGCTTCAGAGAAGGTAGATCAAGAATAACACTGTTATTAGAATTTTATGATGAGGTAAGCCGAATCTTACAGGAAAGAGAGGACTGGGCAGATTGCATATTCCTAGACTTTCAGAGAGCATTTGACACTGTCCCACAGGGGAGACTTATTAAGAAGCTGCAAGCAGTGGCTAGAATAGGTGGAAGTGTCTTGAAATAGATGAAAACATACTTAGAAGGAAGGGAACAGAGGGTTAGAGTAAGACACCCAGTGTCTGAATGGAAGAGAGTTATTAGTGGAGTTAAACAGGATTCAGTTTTTGGGCCATTTATGTTCCTTATATATGTAAATGACCTATCAGAGTCTGTAACTTCATTCATGAATATGTTTGCAAATGATGCAAAGATTGTGCGGAAAGTAAGAAATGAGAACACTGGTAGAGAACTTCAGGAAGATCTAAATAGTCTGCATGAGTGGTCAGAAGAGTGGTTAATGAAAGTCAATACTTCAAAATGTAAGGTAATGAGAATGGATACAAGTGCAAGAAGTCCCAAGCTTGACTACTCGCTACCAGGAGTAGAACTTCAAGAGACAGAGAATGAGAGAGATCTAGGAGTAAACATACTGGCCAATTTGTCTCCAGAAATACACATAATGGCATAGTAAAGGCAGCATATGTTTTCTTAGCAATGTAAGGGTAGCCCTAAGGCACAAGGACAAGGAAATGTTCAGAAATATTTATGGAACCTATATGAGGCGAGAGCTTTAATATGAAGCTCCCTTTTGGAATCTACACTTGAAAAAGTACGTAGTTAAGCTGGAAAAAGTTCAAAGACATGCCACGAAACTGGTGCCAGAAATACGCAATCTCAGTTATGATGAGAGGCTGAAGGAATTAAACTTACCATCACTCAAATGCTAGAAGATTGAGGGGGGATATGGTGACAGTTTTTAAATTCCTTCATGGTTATGACAGAGTGGATAGGGATCGATATTTTGATATGGCTAGCACTAGAACTAGAGGTCATAGTGTGAAGCTTCTCAAGAAAACTTTTTTGCAGGATGTAAGGAAGTACTTTTTTAGTGTATGAGTAGTTGAATTTGAAATTCGCTAAGCGAGGAGGTAGCTAATGCTAACTCAATTCATAGTCTTAAGGACAAGTATGATAAGTATCACAAAGTACAAATTTGAACCGATCAGTAGACGGGAAGTTATGAGCTTGGGGCTCTTTCCCGTAAATGCAATTAGGTAGAAAAGTTCAAAGACATGCCACGAAACTGGTGCCAGAAATACGCAATCTCGGTTATGATGAGAGGCTGAGGGAATTAGACTTGCCATCACTCGAAGCTAGAAGAGTAAGGGGGGATATGGTGACAGTCTTTAAATTCCTTCATGGTTATGATAGAGTGGATAGGGATCGATATTTCGATATGGCTGGCTCTAGAACTAGAGGTCATAGTTTGAAGCTTCGGAAGAAAACTTGTTTGCAGGATGTAAGGAAATACTTTTTCAGTGTAAGAGTAGTTGATAATTGGAATTCGCTAAGCGAGGAGGTAGTTAATGCTACCTCAATCCATAGTTTTAAGGACAGGTATGATAAGTATCACTAAGTCTAAAAATGGAACCGATCAGGAGACGGGAAGATACGAGCTTTGGGCTCTTTCCCGTAAACACAATTAGGTAATCACAATTAGGTAATCACACACACACACAGAAAAAAAAGTCTAAAAGACCTTCAAGAATGCAAAGAAGTGTTCATTAGACGATACAGAACACAGGAAGAGATGGGAAAGATCAAAAACTTGTTGCAAGAGGCAAGAAGTTTAAATGATGAAAGAAATGAAGAAGAGAAGAAAAATTTTCGTTACAGAATACTTCCAGACAAAGGGGAGATAAAGAAGATAATGACAGAAGATCAGGGGATGGGGCCTCATTAAGATTGTTATACACAAATGCTGATGGATTAGCTGGTAAGGCAGTAGAATTAAAAGATAGGATTCACAACAGTAAGGCAGATATAGTAGCAATTACAGAGACTAAGTTGAGTGATGACATAAACAGTGTCACAGTTTTTCCTAAGGGCTTCAGAATACTAAGGGTCGAAAGATCTGAGAGGACTGGTGGAGGGATAGCACTGCTCATAAGTGAGAGGATTCAAGTTGAAGAAATAAACTTGGCTATAGAAAGTGAGTTCAGGGAATTTCTTGTTGCTCGCATAAATACTGGGTCAGAGAGCATTATAATAACTGTTGTATACAACCCACCAAGGAACCAAAATAGGCTTGAAATTTATGAGGAAAGTCATATAGGTACGATTGAAGTCATAAACTCAGTTGTTAACATGGCGCGGGAGAAAAAATGTAGGATTTTGATTATGGGAGACTTTAATCATAAAGAGATAGATTGGATAAATCTTGACCCACACAGTGGTTAGGACTCATTTGGGGCAAGATTCCTAGATTGCGTACAAGGGAATTTCCTACACCAACATGTAATGGAACCAACAAGAGCCAGGGGTGGGGATGAGCCATCACTACTTGATCTGGTGTTCACAGATAATGTGTTGGATATTGAAAATATTGAGTATGAACCACCAATTGGAAAGAGTGACCACTGTGTGTTGTTGATGGAGTATATCATTGAAGACATTCTTCCTGAGAGTAGAGGCACTGAGGACATGAGGAGGAACTATCCGAAAGGAGATTACATCAAAATGAATGAGCTTTTTGCAGTTATTGACTGGAGAACCTTATTTTACAACAAATCTGTACAAGAAATGTATGACATCTTTTGTGAGAAATATGGGAAGATAGTAGATTGCTGCATACCTGTCACCAAAGTAGGTGTAATTCATGCCAGAGAGAAATGGTTCGATAATGGGTGTAAAAAAGCTAAGGAGTGGAGAGACAAATGCTGGAAAAGGTATAGGAGGAGAAAAAACATAAATGCCTGGCAAACCTACAAAAGAGCAAGAAATGACTACCTAAGTAAAAGGAGAGAGGCAGAGAGAGATTATGAGAGGGACATCACCAGGAAGGCTAAAGAAAATCCCAAGCTTTTCCACAGCTTTATCAGAGGAAAACTGAAGGTAAAAGAACAGGTTTTAAGGCTAAAGAGAGCGGATGGAAGCATCACTGAGACGGACGAAGAGATCTGCAAAGAATTGAACAAGGAGTTTCAGTCAGTATTTACAGTAGAAAATACCCCACCCCCTCAGATTGCAGTGATAGAAGCTCAAGGGCCGGTATTAGAGAACATCAACCTTACAGCCACAGAGGTATGCAAAGCGCTGATGGATTTAGATGTTCATAAAGCTACAGGTCCTGATGACATATCCCCTCATGTGCTTAAAAAATGCGCAAACACAATATCAGTGGCACTAAGTATCATATTTAAGGAGTCACTGGAGTCGGGGGAGATTCCAAGATGCTGGAAACAAGCAAATGTGATACCTATCTTCAAAAAGGGAAGGAGGGATACGGCTTTGAACTATAGACCAGTTTCCTTGACCAGCATAGTTTGCAAAGTTATGGAGAAACTACTAAGGAAACATATCTCTCTTCACTTGGAATCCTTCAACTTTTTGTCAGTGAGGCAACATGGCTTCAGAGAAGGAAGATCAACAGTAACAAACTTATTAGAATTTTATGATGAGGTAAGCCAAATCTTACAGGAAAGAGAGGGCTGGGCAGATTGCATATTCCTAGACTTCCAGAAAGCGTTTGCCACTGTTCCACATGGGAGACTTATTAGGAAGCTGCAATCAATGGCTAGAATAGGTGGAAATGTCTTGGAATGGATAAAAACTTACTTAGAAGGAAGGGAACAGAGGGTTAGAGTAAGACACTCAGTGTCTGAATGGAGAAGAGTTAGTAGTGGAGTTCCACAGGGTTCAGTTTTAGGGCCACTTTTGCTCCTTGTATATGTAAATGACCTACCAGATTGTGTAAATTCATTCATGAATATGTTTGCAGATGATGCAAAGATTGTGAAGAAAGTAAAAAACGAGAACAATGGTAGAGAACTTCAGGAGGATCTAAATAATCTGCATGAGTGGTCAGAAATGTGGCTAATGAAATTCAATACCTCAAAATGTAAGGTAATGAGAATGGGTACAAGTGCAAGAAGGCCCAAGCTTGACTACTCGGTGGCTGGAGTACAACTTCAAGAGACAGAAAATGAGAGAGATCTAGGAGTAAACATACTGGCAGATTTGTCTCAAGAAATACATATAAATGGCGTAGTAAGGGCAGCATATGCATTCTTATCAAATGTAAGGGTAGCCTTCAGGCACATGGACAAGGAAATGTTCAGAAATATTTATGTAACCTATGTGAGGCCAAAACTCGAATATGCAGCCCCCTTTTGGAATCCGCACTTGAAAAAGCACATAGCTAAGCTTGAAAAAGTTCAAAGACATGCCACGAAACTGGTGCCAGAAATACGCAATCTCGGTTATGATGAGAGGCTGAGGGAATTAGACTTGCCATCACTCGAAGCTAGAAGAGAAAGGGGGGATATGGTGACAGTCTTTAAATTCCTTCATGGTTATGATAGAGTGGATAGGGATCGATATTTCGATATGGCTGGCTCTAGAACTAGAGGTCATAGTTTGAAGCTTCGTAAGAAAACTTGTTTGCAGGATGTAAGGAAATACTTTTTCAGTGTAAGAGTAGTTGATAATTGGAATTCGCTAAGCGAGGAGGTAGTTAATGCTATCTCAATCCATAGTTTTAAAGACAGGTATGATAAGTATCACTAAGTCTAAAAATGGAACCGATCAGGAGACGGGAAGATACGAGCTTTGGGCTCTTTCCCGTAAACACAATTAGGTAATCACAATTAGGTAATCACAGAGGAAGTTCTAAATAGTCTGCATGAGTGGTCAGAAAAGTGGCTAATGAAATTCAATACTTCAAAATGTAAGGTAATGAGAATGGGTACAAGTGCGAGAAGGCCCAAGCTTGACTACTCGGTGGCTGGAGTACAACTTCAAGAGACAGAAAATGAGAGAGATCTAGGCGTAAACATACTGGCAGATTTTTCTCCCAAAATACATATAAATGGCATAGTAAGGGCAGCATATGCAATCTTATCAAATGTAAGGGTAGCCTTCAGGCACATGGACAAGGAAATGTTCAGAAATATTTATGTAACCAATGTGAGGCCAAAACTTGAATATGCAGCCCCCTTTTGGAATCCACACTTGAAAAAGCACGTAGCTAAGCTTGAAAAAGTTCAAAGACATACCACGAAACTGGTGCCAGAAATACGCAATCTAGGGATATGATGAGAGGCTGAGGAATTTAGACTTACCATTACTCGAAGCTAGAAGATTGAGGGGGGATATGGTGACAGTCTTTAAATTCCTTAATGATTATGATAGAGTGGATAGGGATCGATATTTTAATATTGCTGGCTGTAGAACTAGAGGTCATAGTTTGAAGCTTCGTAAGAAAACTTCTTTGCAGGATGTAAGGAAATACTTATTCAGTGTAAGAGTAGTTGATAATTGGAATTTGCTAAGCGAGGAGGTAGTTAATGCTATCTCAATTCATAGTTTTAAGGACAGGTATGATAAGCATCACTAAGTATAAAATGGAACCAATCAGGAGACGGGAAGATACGAGCTTTGGGCTCTTTCTCGTAAACACAATTAGGTAAATACAATTAGGTAAACACACACACACACACACACACACACACACACACACACATACACCGCGCGTTCAGTGACACACGGAATTGCTCCTCTTAAATTTTAGTTTCGAGTGACTAAAGTGCTTAGTGGAAAACTTTACCATAATTTCCAAAAATATGAAATCGTGCAGAGTATTGTGAGTACAAAAACTAATATTTGTTGTAAGGCGAGACTGTTCATATTAAAGGAAAAAAATTGAGAACTTTTTCGTGAGAAGAGAGAGAAGCTGCCGTCCAGTTTCTGCCTTGAGGGAAATCTAGAAGAGTTGCCAGACGTGGAGCCTCACACCACATTACCTAATTTTTTGTGTAAACTGGGGAAAGCTCTTGAGCCGTTTTACCTGATCCTGTGGTTCTATATATTGTTAAAAACAGTATCCTTCCCATTTATATTAACTAGTTAGTTAGTTTGATACACGAAAAAATTGAATAATAAAAGAAAAAAAAATTACCAAATACCCACCCGTCAACAGTACTGAGTTAAGTTGCCAAGTAGTACAGCAGTCCTATTTTCTTCATTTTTTTTTTGCTTTTCTTTTAGCTTTCTCGTTTGCTATTTTGTTATTTTGTATATATATTGAGTTAAATGTAAAGTCTAAATCCCGTGATAACATATCTTGGTTAGCAAGTCAGTTTATCAGTTAGGAAGAATATATAACAGAAACAGGTGGGTGCCACCTCGGACACAAATTCGAATTTTCCTTCAGGTTTGACTTTTGTTTTTCTTTTTCTTTTTATACGTAAATTACCATGGTCAAGTTTTTAAGTTAAGATGTGTGTTACCAGAAAGGAGACAAACTGAGTCACTAAATAGCACTTATATGGAGATATAAAAATTCTGTGTGAAGGTAAATTAGAAGTTTTTCTCTTTTCTTTTCTTTTTTTTTTTTTTTTTTTTTCCTCTTTCTCGTCTTCTTTCTATATTCTGTGAGAGGGAGAACATAAAAATGAAGCCATCTCTGTCCCAAACCTCTCCCACCCATGGGGCGGGAGAAGGGGTAGTCATCAGAGGACTTAAACAGAGAATCAAGAAGTTAGAGGAAATGGTTACAAGCCTTGATGATAAAATTCGGAATATGGATGGAGAAATGAAAGAGAATGAAACACTCAGAGAACAAATAAGATCTTTGGAGGAAGCAAATAAAGCACAAGGGCAGGAGAGAAAGGAACTAGAAAAAAGAATAAAGAAGCTGGAAGGGGAAAAGAGTCAACTAGAATCTAGAATTTCTAATCAAGAAGATAAAAACAAACAGCTAAATGACAACCTAAAGGAATTAGATGTTAGTTCACTGCTATCTTCTGAGAGAGACGAGATTGCTGCTTGGAATGTTCAGATTAAGGAAAACATTGAACAGTTCAGAAAAGAGTTCCAGGAGCTGAATATGGAAAATGATGCCATGAAAACGTCCTTTGCTGATGCACTAAAGGGGAATGTGGCAGTAAAAGAGGCTGTAAAGGTGGTGGCACTGGAAAACATACAAACAGTTGACTATAAAGAGACAGTAATCGAAAAAATGAAAGACGTTGTGATGGAAAGGGCAAACCCACTCATCAGACAGGCACTTGATAAGGAGAAGACAGTGGTAATCTCAGGCATAAGTGAATCCCAGGAGCCAACATGGCAGGGGAGACTTGAAGAAAATAAAGCTAGGGTTGTAGACCTGATAAGAAAGCTTGGAGTAGTATGTGGTCCTGAGGATATTGTAAACATACACCAACTAGGTAAATATTCGAGGGAAGGAAAGCCGAGACCAACAAAAGTAACCTTTGAGAGAGGGGAGACATGTAGGGAAATATTGTTGAGAAAAAAAAGTCTAAAAGACCTTCAAGAATGCAAAGAAGTGTTCATTAGACGATACAGAACACAGGAAGAGATGGGAAAGATCAAAAACTTGTTGCAAGAGGCAAGAAGGTTAAATGATGAAAGAAATGAAGAAGAGAAGAAAAATTTTCGTTACGGAATACTTCCAGACAAAGGGGAGATAAAGAAGATAATGACAGAAGATCAGGGGATGGGGCCTCATTAAGATTGTTATACACAAATGCTGATGGATTAGCTGGTAAGGCAGTAGAATTAAAAGATAGGATTCACAACAGTAAGGCAGATATAGTAGCAATTACAGAGACTAAGTTGAGTGAGGACATAAACAGTGTCACAGTTTTTCCTAAGGGCTTCAGAATACTAAGGGTCGAAAGATCTGAGAGGACTGGTGGAGGGATAGCACTGCTCATAAGTGAGAGGATTCAAGTTGAAGAGATAAACTTGGCTATAGAAAGTGAGTTCAGGGAATTTCTTGTTGCTCGCATAAATACTGGGTCAGAGAGCATTATAATAACTGTTGTATACAACCCACCAAGGAACCAAAATAGGCTTGAAATTTATGAGGAAAGTCATATAGGTACGATTGAAGTCATAAACTCAGTTGTTAACATGGCACGGGAGAAAAAATGTAGGATTTTGATTATGGGAGACTTTAATCATAAAGAGATAGATTGGATAAATCTTGACCCACACAGTGGTGAGGACTCCTTTGGGGCAAGATTCCTAGATTGCGTACAAGGGAATTTCCTACACCAACATGTAATGGAACCAACAAGAGCCAGGGGTGGGGATGAGCCATCACTACTTGATCTGGTGTTCACAGATAATGTGTTGGATATTGAAAATATTGAGTATGAACCACCAATTGGAAAGAGTGACCACTGTGTGTTGTTGATGGAGTATATCATTGAAGACATTCTTCCTGAGAGTAGAGGCACTGAGGACATGAGGAGGAACTATCAGAAAGGAGATTACATCAAAATGAATGAGCTTTTTGCAGTTATTGACTGGAGAACCTTATTTTACAACAAATCTGTACAAGAAATGTATGACATCTTTTGTGAGAAATATGGGAAGATTGTAGATTGCTGCATACCTGTCACCAAAGTAGGTGTAATTCATGCCAGAGAGAAATGGTTCGATAATGGGTGTAAAAGAGCTAAGGAGTGGAGAGACAAATGCTGGAAAAGGTATAGGAGGAGAAAAAACATAAATGCCTGGCAAACCTACAAAAGAGCAAGAAATGACTACCTAAGTAAAAGGAGAGAGGCAGAGAAAGATTATGAGAGGGACATCACCAGGAAGGCTAAAGAAAATCCCAAGCTTTTCCACAGCTTTATCAGAGGAAAACTGAAGGTAAAAGAACAGGTTTTAAGGCTAAAGAGAGCGGATGGAAGCATCACTGAGACGGACGAAGAGATCTGCAAAGAATTGAACAAGGAGTTTCAGTCAGTATTTACAGTAGAAAATACCCCACCCCCTCAGATTGCAGTGATAGAAGCTCAAGGGCCGGTATTAGAGAACATCAACCTTACAGCCACAGAGGTATGCAAAGCGCTGATGGATTTAGATGTTCATAAAGCTACAGGTCCTGATGACATATCCCCTCATGTGCTTAAAAAATGCGCAAACACAATATCAGTGGCACTAAGTATCATATTTAAGGAGTCATTGGAGTCGGGGGAAATTCCAAGATGCTGGAAACAAGCAAATGTGATACCTATCTTCAAAAAGGGAAGGAGGGATACGGCTCTGAACTATAGACCAGTTTCCTTGACCAGCATAGTTTGCAAAGTTATGGAGAAACTACTAAGGAAACATATCTCTCTTCACTTGGAATCCTTCAACTTTTTGTCAGTGAGGCAACATGGCTTCAGAGAAGGAAGATCAACAGTAACAAACTTATTAGAATTTTATGATGAGGTAAGCCAAATCTTACAGGAAAGAGAGGGCTGGGCAGATTGCATATTCCTAGACTTCCAGAAAGCGTTTGACACTGTTCCACATGGGAGACTTATTAGGAAGCTGCAATCAATGGCTAGAATAGGTGGAAATGTCTTGGAATGGATAAAAACTTACTTAGAAGGAAGGGAACAGAGGGTTAGAGTAAGACACTCAGTGTCTGAATGGAGAAGAGTTAGTAGTGGAGTTCCACAGGGTTCAGTTTTAGGGCCACTTTTGTTCCTTGTATATGTAAATGACCTACCAGAGTCTGTAAATTCATTCATGAATATGTTTGCAGATGATGCAAAGATTGTGAAGAAAGTAAAAAACGAGAACAATGGTAGAGAACTTCAGGAGGATCTAAATAATCTGCATGAGTGGTCAGAAAAGTGGCTAATGAAATTCAATACCTCAAAATGTAAGGTAATGAGAATGGGTACAAGTGCAAGAAGGCCCAAGCTTGACTACTCGGTGGCTGGAGTACAACTTCAGGAGACAGAAAACGAGAGAGATCTAGGAGTAAACATATTGGCAGATTTGTCTCCAGAAATACATATAAATGGAGTAGTAAGGGCAGCATATGCATTCTTATCAAATGTAAGGGTAGCCTTCAGGCACATGGACAAGGAAATGTTCAGAAATATTTATGTAACCTATGTGAGGCCAAAACTCGAATATGCAGCCCCCTTTTGGAATCCGCACTTGAAAAAGCACATAGCTAAGCTTGAAAAAGTTCAAAGACATGCCACAAAACTGGTGCCAGAAATACGCAATCTCGGTTATGATGAGAGGCTGAGGGAATTAGACTTGCCATCACTCGAAGCTAGAAGAGTAAGGGGGGATATGGTGACAGTCTTTAAATTCCTTCATGGTTATGATAGAGTGGATAGGGATCGATATTTCGATATGGCTGGCTCTAGAACTAGAGGTCATAGTTTGAAGCTTCGGAAGAAAACTTGTTTGCAGGATGTAAGGAAATACTTTTTCAGTGTAAGAGTAGTTGATAATTGGAATTCGCTAAGCGAGGAGGTAGTTAATGCTACCTCAATCCATAGTTTTAAGGACAGGTATGATAAGTATCACTAAGTCTAAAAATGGAACCGATCAGGAGACGGGAAGATACGAGCTTTGGGCTCTTTCCCGTAAACACAATTAGGTAATCAATTAGGTAATCACACACACACACACACACACACACATAAGGGCAGGAGAGAAAAGAACTAGAAAAACGAATAAAGAAGCTGGAAGGGGAAAAGAGTGAAATAGAAACCAGACTTTCTAAACAAGAAGATAAAAAGAAACAACTGAATAACAACCTAAATGAATTAGATGTTAGTTCACGTCTCTCTTCTGAGAGAGATGAGATAGCAGCTTGGAATGTCCAAATTAAGGAAAACATTGAACAGTTTAGAAAAGAGTTCCAGGAGCTGAATATGGAACATTATCCCATGAAAACTTCCTTTGTTGATGCACTAAAGGGGAATGTGGCATTAAAAGAGGCTGTAAAGGTGGTGGCACTGGAAAACATACAAACAGTTGACTATAAAGAGACAGTAATCGAAAAAAATGAAAGACGTTGTGATGGAAAGGGCAAATCCACTGATAAAACAGGCACTTGACAAAGAGAAGACAGTGGTAATCTCAGGCATAAGTAAATTCCAGGAGCCAACATGGCAGGGGGAGACTTGAAGAAAATAAAGCTAGGGTTGTAGACCTGATAATAAAGTTTGGAGTAGTTTGTGGTCCTGAGGATATTGTAAACATACACCAACTAGGTAAATATTCGAGGGAAGGAAAGCCGAGACCAACAAAAGTATCCTTTGAGAGAGGGGAAACATGTAGGGAAATATTGATGAGAAAAAAGTCTAAAAGACCTTCAAGAATTCAAAGAAGTGTTCATTAGACGATACAGAACACAGGAATATATGGGAAAGATCAAAAACTTGTTGCAAGAGGCAAGAAGGTTAAATGATGAAAGAAATGAAGAAGAGAAGAAAAATGTTCATTTCAGAGATCTTCCAGACAAAGGGGAGATAAAGAAGATAATGACAGAAGATCAGGGGATGGGGCCTCATTAAGATTGTTATACACAAATGCTGATGGATTAGCTGGTAAGGCAGTAGAATTAAAAGATAGGATTCACAACAGTAAGGCAGATATAGTAGCAATTACAGAGACTAAGTTGAGTGAGGACATAAACAGTGTCACAGTTTTTCCTAAGGTCTTCAGAATATTAAGGGTTGAAAGATCTGAGAGGACTGGTGGAGGGATAGCACTGCTCATAAGTGAGAGGATTCAAGTTGAAGAAATAAACTTGGCTATAGAAAGTGAGTTCAAGGAATTTCTTGTTGCTCGCATAAATACTGGGTCAGAAAGCATTATAATAACTGTTGTATATAACCCACCAAGGAACCAAAATAGGCTAGAAGTTTATGAGGAGAGTCATATAGGTACTATTGAAGTCATAAACTCAGTTGTTAACATGGCACGGAAGAGAAAATGTAGGATTTTGATTATGGGAGATTTTAATCATAAAGAGATAGATTGGATAAATCTTGACCCACACAGTGGTGAGGACTCATTCGGGGCAAGATTCTTAGATTGTGTACAAGGGAATTTCCTACACCAACATGTAATGGAACCAATGAGGTTAGGGGTGGGGATGAGCCATCACTACTTGATCTAGTATTCACAGATAATATGTTGGATATTGAAAAAATTGAGTATGAACCACCAATTGGGAAGAGTGACCACTGTGTGTTGTTGATGGAGTATATCATTGAAGATATTCTGCCTGAGAGTAGAGGCACTGAGGACATAAGGAGGAACTATCCGAAAGGAGATTACATCAAAATGAATGAGCTTTTTGTAGTTATTGACTGGAGAACCTTATTTTACAACAAATCTGTACAAGAAATGCATGACACCTTTTGTGAGAAATATGAGAAGATAGTAGATTGCTGCATACCTGTCACCAAAGTAGGTGTAATTCATGCCAGAGAGAAATGGTTCGATAATGAGTGTAAAAGAGCTAAAGAGTGGAGAGACAAATGCTGGAAAAGGTATAGGAGGAGAAAAAACATAAATGCCTGGCAAACCTACAAAAGAGCAAGAAATGACTACCTAAGTAAAAGAAGAGAGGCAGAGAGAGACTATGAAAGGGACATCACCAGCAAGGCTAAAGAAAATCTCAAGCTCTTCCACAGCTTTATCAGAGGAAAACTGAAGGTAAAAGAACAGGTTTTAAGGATTAAGAGAGAAGGTGGAAGCATCACTGGGACGGATGGAGAGATCTGCAAAGAATTGAACAAGGAATTTCAGTCAGTATTTACAGTAGAAAATACCCCACCCCCTCAGATTGCAGTGATAGAAGCTCAAGGGCCGGTATTAGAGAACATCAACCTTACAGCCACAGAGGTATGCAAAGCGCTGATGGATTTAGATGTTCATAAAGCTGCAGGTCCTGATGATATATCCCCTCATGTACTTAAAAAATGCACAAGCTCAATATCAGTGGCAATAAGTATCATATTTAAAAAGTCACTGGAGTCAGGGGAAATTCCAAGATGCTGGAAACAAGAAAGCGTGATACCTATCTTCAAAAAGGGAAGGAGGGATACTGCTCTGAACTATAGACCAGTTTCCTTGAGCAGCATAGTTTGCAAACTTATGGAGAAACTACTAAGGAAACATATCTCGCTTCACTTGGAATCCTTCAACTTTTTGTCAGTGAGGCAACATGGCTTAAGAGAAGGTAGATCAACAGTAACAAACTTATTAGAATTTCATGATGAAGTAAGCCGAATCTTACAGGAAAGAAAGGGCTGGGCAGATTGCATATTCCTAGACTTCCAGAAAGCGTTTGACACTTTTCCACATAAGAGACTTATTGGGAAGCTGCAAGCAATGGCTAGAATAGGTGGAAATGTCTTGAAATGGATAAAAACTTACTTAGAAGGAAGGGAACAGAGAGTTAGAGTAAGACACGCAGTGTCTGAATGGAGAAGAGTTAGTAGTAGAGTTCCACAGGGTTCGGTGTTGAGCTTCGTAAGAAAACTTCTTTGCAGGATGTAAGGAAGTACTTTTTCAGTGTAAGTGTAGTTGATAATTGGAATTGGCTAAGCGAGGAGGTAGTTAATGCTATCTCAATCAGTAGTTTTAAGGATAGAACATAAGAACATAAGAATAGAGGACACTGCAACATGCCTACTGGCACACACGAGGCAGCTCCATTTTTGAATTGTATTTTCAGCATGTCTAACCTATTCTATTCTACTCTGCTTATTTATTCTGTTTTTCTTTTTATGATTTTTCTAATAAGCACTAACCTATTCATACCCACCCAACCTCTGTCATATGTCTAGCTAATCTACATTTGAAGGTGTCTAAGGTATTGGCATTTACTATCCTACTAGGAAGCTTGTTCCATGCATCAGCTACTCTATTACCAAACCAATTTTTACCAATTTCCCCTCTGAACCTAAATTTATCAAGCTTAAATCCATTATTACGAGTTCTGGTTTGATCATGAATTTTTAAAACTTTATTAATATCTCCCTTGTTAATCCCTTTAAACCATTTATACACTTCAATCATATCCCCCCTAACTCTTCGCCTCTCTAGAGAATGTAGATTAAGTTTTTTTAATCTGTCCTCATATGGTAGAGTTCTGATATTGTGTATCATCTTGGTCATTCTTCGTTGCACTCTCTCCAAGGATTCAATTTCCATTCTATAATAGGGTGACCAGAATTGCACAGCATAATCTAAATGGGGCCTAACTAATGCAAGATAGAGCTGCAAAATAACTTTTTCCGTCCTATTGCTGACGCTTCTTGAGATAAATCCTAAAATTCTGTTTGCTTTATTTCTCACTGCTGTGCATTGCTCTCTTGGCTTAAGACTACTACTCACAAGAACTCCCAAATCCATTTCACACTGAGAACTCATGATTTCATGGTTATTTAGCTTATAACTAGTATTGTCTTTTATAGTACCCATTTTAACTACTTTACATTTTTCAACATTAAATTCCATTTGCCATTTGTCCGACCATTCAGATAATCTATTTAGATCTTCCTGTAAAGCATGAATGTCTTCTTTTCCATTTATAGTTCTACCTATTTTAGTGTCGTCTGCGAATTTACTTAGGTTACTACTGATATCCGAATCCAGATCATTTAGATATACGATGAATAATAGAGGACCTAGTACCGAGCCTTGTGGTACCCCGCTTGTAACCGAGCCCCACTCTGATTTCTCTCCATTTATGCAAACCCTCTGTTTTCTGTCTTTTAACCATTGTTTGATCCATCTGAGCACAGCTCCTCCTACACCATGAGCTTCCAGCTTTTTAACTAATCTTTTGTGAGGAACTCTATCAAAAGCTTTGCTAAAATCTAGATATATTGTATCATATTCTTTGCCACAATCTACTGCCTCGTAAACTTCTGAATAAAAAGACAGTAAGTTTTAAGGCACGAAAAACCGTTAAGAAACCCGTGTTGTGAAAGTTTTATCAGTCTGTGTAATTCTAGATGTGCCCTTATTTTATTTGCAATTATGGATTCTAAAATCTTACCCACTGTTGACGTTAAACTTACCGGCCTATAATTATTCTTTTTAACTCGTTCTCCTTTTTTAAATATTGGTACCACATCTGCCAATTTCCACTCCATGGGTACCGATCCTAATTTTATTGAATTATTAAATAATGCTGTTAGAGGACAACTAAGCTCTTCCTTGCATTCCTTTAATATTCTAGCATATATTCCATCAGGTCCCGGAGATTTATGAGCCTTTAATTTATCTATTTCTTTTATTACCTCCTCTCTCGTAATATTTATTGAACTAAGTATATTATCGGGACTGTCTCTGTAAATGGATTCTACTTCCGGAATATTTTCCAAGTTTTCATTTGTAAATACAGATAAGAAATAATCATTTAAACATGTACACATCACTTTATCGTCATCTGTGATATGGCCATTGGCTACTTCAATTGGTCCGACTTTTTCCTTAAATTTTGTTTGATAATGTTGATAAAACCCTTTAGGATTTTCTTTAGCTTCTCCCTCTATTCGAACTTCGTATTTTCTTTTCGACTCTCTAACTATCTTTTTAACTTCCCTGTTTAACTGTATATATTGCTGCCTCACCTGCTCTTCACCTCTTTTTAGTTTCATAAGAACATAAGAACATAAGAATAGAGGACACTGCAACATGCCTACTGGCACACACGAGGCAGCTCCATTTTTGAATTGTATTTTCAGCATGTCTAACCTATTCTATTCTACTCGACTTATTTATTCTGTTTTTCTTTTTATGATTTTTCTAAAAAGCACTAACCTATTCATAACCACCCTACCTCTGTCATATGTCTATCTAATCTACATTTGAAGGTGTCTAAGGTATTGGCATTTACTATCATACTAGGAAGCTTGTTCCATGCATCAGCTACTCTATTACCAAACCAATTTTTACCAATTTCCCTTCTGAACCTAAATTTATCAAGCTTACATCCATTATTACGAGTTCTGGTTTGATCATGAATTTTTAAAACTTTATTAATATCTCCCTTGTTAATCCCTTTAAACCATTTATACACTTCAATCATATCCCCCCTAACTCTTCGCCTCTCTAGAGAATGTAGATTAAGTTTTTTTAATCTGTCCTCATATGGTAGATTTCTGATATTGTGTATCATCTTGGTCATTCTTCGTTGCACTCTCTCCAAGGATTCAATTTCCATTCTATAATAGGGTGACCAGAATTGCACAGCATAATCTAAATGGGGCCTAACTAATGCAAGATAAAGCTGCAAAATAACTTTTTCCGTCCTATTGCTGACGCTTCTTGAGATAAATCCTAAAATTCTGTTTGCTTTATTTCTGACTGCTGTGCATTGCTCTCTTGGCTTAAGACTACTACTCACAAGAACTCCCAAATCCCTTTCACACTGAGAACTCATGATTTCATGGTTATTTAGTTTATAACTAGTATTGTCTTTTATAGTACCCATTTTAACTACTTTACATTTTTCAACATTAAATTCCATTTGCCATTTGTCCGACCATTCAGATAATCTATTTAGATCTTCCTGTAAAGCATGAATGTCTTCTTTTCCATTTATAGTTCTACCTATTTTAGTGTCGTCTGCGAATTTACTTAGGTTACTACTGATATCCGAATCCAGATCATTTAGATATACGATGAATAATAGAGGACCTAGTACCGAGCCTTGTGGTACCCCGCTTGTAACCGAGCCCCACTCTGATTTCTCTCCATTTATGCAAACCCTCTGTTTTCTGTATTTTAACCATTGTTTGATCCATCTGAGCACAGCTCCTCCTATACCATGAGCTTCCAGCTTTTTAACTAATCTTTTGTGAGGAACTCTATCAAAAGCTTTGCTAAAATCTAGATATATTGTATCATATTCTTTGCCACAATCTACTGCCTCGTAAACTTCTGAATAAAAAGACAGTAAGTTTGTAAGGCACGAAAAACCGTTAAGAAACCCATGTTGTGAAAGTTTTATCAGTCTGTGTAATTCTAGATGTGCCCTTATTTTATTTGCAATTATGGATTCTAGAATCTTACCCACTGTTGACGTTAAACTTACCGGCCTATAATTATTCTTTTTAACTCGTTCTCCTTTTTTAAAAATTGGTACCACATCTGCCAATTTCCACTCCATGGGTACCGATCCTAATTTTATTGAATTATTAAATAATGCAGTTAGAGGACAACTAAACTCTTCCTTGCATTCCTTTAATATTCTAGCATATATTCCATCAGGTCCCGGAGATTTATGAGCCTTTAATTTATCTATTTCTTTTATTACCTCCTCTCTCGTAATATTTATTGAACTAAGTATATTATCGGGACTGTCTCTGTAAATGGATTCTACTTCCGGAATATTTTCCAAGTTTTCATTTGTAAATACAGATAAGAAATAATCATTTAAACATGTACACATCACTTTATCGTCATCTGTGATATGGCCATTGGCTACTTCAATTGGTCCGACTTTTTCCTTAAATTTTGTTTGATAATGTTGATAAAACCCCTTAGGATTTTCTTTAGCTTCTCCTGCTATTCTAACTTCGTATTTTCTTTTCGACTCTCTATCTTTTTAACTTCCCTGTTTAACTGTATATATTGCTGCCTCACCTGCTCTTCACCTCTTTTTAGTTTCCTGTATATTCCTCTTTTAATACCTATAAGATTCTTTATTCTATTGTTCATCCATTTAGGGTCATTTTTTCTTGATCTGCAAGAAATAAATGTAGTGTATTCACCCCCCGTGTTGCTTCATGTACATGCTGAGAAAGGAAATTGTCTTCTACTACTTCCAAAAACTCCATAGAGCTACTATCACCTGTTATGGTTTCCCAGTTAATATGTCTAAAATTAAAATCGCCTACAATGCAAACTCTATTTGACCTGCTCACTTTAGAAATTTCATCGTATATAACTTGCGACTCTATATTATCTATATCAGGTGGTCTTTAGACTACTCCTACAACTAGACTCTATGGTTTCTGAAGAATTACTGCCGCCACTGTCACATTCATCTCTAAGTGACCTAAATGAATTAGAAACCTGTAGTCTAAAAGTATCATTTTTCTTAAGAACCATTTTCGTTGAACCCTTATTCACAACTTTCCAGTCGTCTTCATTATTCAATCGACCCTTCCTGGTTAACACCTCTACTTTACCTCTCAGATCCCTGTTCTCCTCAGCTAAGGATCTGACCTCCTGCCTGACTGCGGCCAACTCATTTCTTAAATTAAAAATGAGTTTGCTTGCGTCAGACGAGGACAAATCCCCAGCACAGCCACAAACAGCACCAACAAAGACACCACCACCAACACCACTACCACTAACACCACCAGCACAAAGAACACCACCACTCTCCATTGTACTAAGTATGGGGATAGACTAGAGCTACTGGAAGCACGTCCTCACTGGATGAACCCAGGAACTAAAACTGAACCCAGGAACTAAAACTGAACCCAGGAACTTTTAATACCTATAAGATTCTTTATTCTATTGTTCATCCATTTAGGGTCATTTTTTCTTGATCTGCAATGTTTCATGGGAATATAGTCTCTCTGACTATTCTTAAGAGTCATGACAAAATTGTTATATTCCTCATCCAAATTTATATTAACTGATGGGCTGCTGTTCTTTCCTGTGAGAGAATTTAATGTATTGATCTTATCTTGTGATAATCCTTGGCATGTGGTACCCAAATTTCGGGGTAATCCGCTACCTGCGGCCTGACCTGCTGGATTAACTACCCACATCTGTACCCCAGAAATCCCTTCCCATACCTCATTAGATAATTTAGTTTTTAAGCCCTCAAAATCTCCTGCTCTAAAGTTTGGAACAATATTCTTATTTTCCTTTATAGTTTCCTTGAAAATTATGTTAAATCTAATGGAATCATGGTCACTGTTGCCCAATTTTTCACCAACTTCTAAATTTGTAACCATATTCTCTCTATTACTAAGAACTAAATCTAGTGTATTCACCCCCCGTGTTGCTTCATGTACATGCTGAGAAAGGAAATTGTCTTCTACTACTTCCAAAAACTCCTTAGAGCTACTATCACCTGTTATGGTTTCCCAGTTAATATGTCTAAAATTAAAATCGCCTACAATGCAAACTCTATTTGACCTGCTCACTTTAGAAATTTCATCGTATATAACTTGCGACTCTATATTATCTATATCAGGTGGTCTGTAGACTACTCCTACAACTAGACTCTATGGTTCCTGAAGAATTACTGCCGCCACTGTCACATTCATCTCTAAGTGACCTAAATGAATTAGAAACCTGTAGTCTAAAAGTATCATTTTTCTTAAGAACCATTTTCGTTGAACCCTTATTCACAACTTTCCAGTCGTCTTCATTATTCAATCGACCCTTCCTGGTTAACACCTCTACTTTACCTCTCAGATCCCTGTTCTCCTCAGCTAAGGATCTGACCTCCTGCCTGACTGCGGCCAACTCATTTCTTAAATTAAAAATGAGTTTGCTTGCGTCAGACGAGGACAAATCCCCAGCACAGCCACAAACAGCACCAACAACGACACCACCACCAACACCACTACCACTAACACCACCAGCACAAAGAACACCACCACTCTCCATTGTACTAAGTATGGGGATAGACTAGAGCTACTGGAAGCACGTCCTCACTGGATGAACCCAGGAACTAAAACTGAACCCAGGAACTAAAACTGAACCCAGGAACTTTTAATACCTATAAGATTCTTTATTCTATTGTTCATCCATTTAGGGTCATTTTTTCTTGATCTGCAATGTTTCATGGGAATATAGTCTCTCTGACTATTCTTAAGAGTCATGACAAAATTGTTATATTCCTCATCCAAATTTATATTAACTGACGGGCTGCTGTTCTTTCCTGTGAGAGAATTTAATGTATTGATCTTATCTTGTGATAATCCTTGGCATGTGGTACCCAAATTTCGGGGTAATCCGCTACCTGCGGCCTGACCTGCTGGATTAACTACCCACATCTGTACCCCAGAAATCCCTTCCCATACCTCATTAGATAATTTAGTTTTTAAGCCCTCAAAATCTCCTGCTCTAAAGTTTGGAACAATATTCTTATTTTCCTTTATAGTTTCCTTGAAAATTATGTTAAATCTAATGGAATCATGGTCACTGTTGCCCAATTTTTCACCAACTTCTAAATTTGTAACCATATTCTCTCTATTACTAAGAACTAAATCTAGTGTATTCACCCCCCGTGTTGCTTCATGTACATGCTGAGAAAGGAAATTGTCTTCTACTACTTCCAAAAACTCCTTAGAGCTACTATCACCTGTTATGGTTTCCCAGTTAATATGTCTAAAATTAAAATCGCCTACAATGCAAACTCTATTTGACCTGCTCACTTTAGAAATTTCATCGTATATAACTTGTGACTCTATATTATCTATATCAGGTGGTCTGTAGACTACTCCTACAACTAGACTCTATGGTTCCTGAAGAATTACTGCCGCCACTGTCACATTCATCTCTAAGTGACCTAAATGAATTAGAAACCTGTAGTCTAAAAGTATCATTTTTCTTAAGAACCATTTTCGTTGAACCCTTATTCACAACTTTCCAGTCGTCTTCATTATTCAATCGACCCTTCCTGGTTAACACCTCTACTTTACCTCTCAGATCCCTGTTCTCCTCAGCTAAGGATCTGACCTCCTGCCTGACTGCGGCCAACTCATTTCTTAAATTAAAAATGAGTTTGCTTGCGTCAGACGAGGACAAATCCCCAGCACAGCCACAAACAGCACCAACAACGACACCACCACCAACACCACTACCACTAACACCACCAGCACAAAGAACACCACCACTCTCCATTGTACTAAGTATGGGGATAGACTAGAGCTACTGGAAGCACGTCCTCACTGGATGAACCCAGGAACTAAAACTGAACCCAGGAACTAAAACTGAACCCAGGAACTTTTAATACCTATAAGATTCTTTATTCTATTGTTCATCCATTTAGGGTCATTTTTTCTTGATCTGCAATGTTTCATGGGAATATAGTCTCTCTGACTATTCTTAAGAGTCATGACAAAATTGTTATATTCCTCATCCAAATTTATATTAACTGACGGGCTGCTGTTCTTTCCTGTGAGAGAATTTAATGTATTGATCTTATCTTGTGATAATCCTTGGCATGTGGTACCCAAATTTCGGGGTAATCCGCTACCTGCGGCCTGACCTGCTGGATTAACTACCCACATCTGTACCCCAGAAATCCCTTCCCATACCTCATTAGATAATTTAGTTTTTAAGCCCTCAAAATCTCCTGCTCTAAAGTTTGGAACAATATTCTTATTTTCCTTTATAGTTTCCTTGAAAATTATGTTAAATCTAATGGAATCATGGTCACTGTTGCCCAATTTTTCACCAACTTCTAAATTTGTAACCATATTCTCTCTATTACTAAGAACTAAATCTAGTGTATTCACCCCCCGTGTTGCTTCATGTACATGCTGAGAAAGGAAATTGTCTTCTACTACTTCCAAAAACTCCTTAGAGCTACTATCACCTGTTATGGTTTCCCAGTTAATATGTCTAAAATTAAAATCGCCTACAATGCAAACTCTATTTGACCTGCTCACTTTAGAAATTTCATCGTATATAACTTGCGACTCTATATTATCTATATCAGGTGGTCTGTAGACTACTCCTACAACTAGACTTTCTATATTATTTTTAATTTCAACCCATAAGGTTTCTGAATTTAGATTTGTCTTAATTCCAGACTTAATGCAGCTTCTGAGGCTATCTTTAATATACATAATTACCCCTCCCCCTCTTTTATCTGCACTACGATCAGCATTATAAAGTTTATATCCTGTAATTATGTACTCAGCTTTAAGGTGTTTGCTTTCTAATTTAATCCAACTTTCACTAATGCATATTATATCCGGTCTCTCACTACATACTATGGCTCTCAGTTCTTCTATCTTGTTACCTAAACTACGGCTATTTGTATAATATACTTTTAAACTTTCTCTAGCTTCACCCTTCTTGTGGCTATTCTTTTTGTTAATATTTGTTCTATGTAACAAATGGTTCTTATCCTTAGACTCCCAGTTATTTGACCCACTATTTACTGAACCCTTACTGACTAATTTCTCTGCACAAGTATTAATCATTTCATTATTTGTGTCTAACAAAACCCCCCTTCCTCTCTGTCTATCATACCAGCCAATACTGAGACACCTGAATTAGAAAGATGCACTCTATCCCTTGCATACATATGCTTACGACTAGTGAAGTGATCCTACCCGTCTATAAAACCTATATTGTTCTCCCGACAGAAGACTTTCATTCTAGCATTTACTCCTATAGCTCGAGACCACCACTCTGAACTTTGGCTAAGCCTAGGGAGAATACCACACATCACAGGAACTGCACCCCTTTTCCTAATCTTATCCAGGGCTTGTCTATACAACCTAATCACCTCTTCACTTCTACAATCCTGCACGTCATTTCCCCCAGCTATCAAACAAACAACATCTTTTTTTCTCAATCCAGCTATTTATTGACTCACCCACCTTCTTCATACCAGCTCCAGGGAAAAAATATTTTCCTCTAACTCTATGCCTGAGTTTCCTGTCTACATATCTGCATAGTGAATCCCCTACAATTACCAAAGAACGAGACTTATCCGGAGGATGGGTTACTCCGACCTTGGGAGACTTACCTAGGCTCTTGACCTGAGAGCTTTTCCCACTTCCATTTTTACGATCGCTAGTACACCTATCTGACTCTATGGTTCCTGAAGAATTGCTGCCGCCACTGTCACATTCATCTCTAAGTGACCTAAATGAATTAGCAACCTGTAGTCTAAAAGTATCATTTTTCTTAAGAAAAGGTATGATAAGTATCACTAAGTACAAAATGTAACCGATTAGGAGACGTGAAGATACGAGCTTTGTGCTCTTTCCCGTAAACACAATTAGGTAAGCACACACACACACACACACACACACACACACACACACACACACACGCACACACACGCATACACACACACACACACACACACACACACATATATATATATATATATATATATATATATATATATATATATATATATATATATATATATATAAGCACATTACATATGTGAAAACATGAATAATTTTTTTACCCCGACCGGGACTCGAACCTAGGACTTATGATTACTAAGTCAAGGCGCTACCACTACACCACAGAAGGTTAAAAGGAACCCAACCTTATAGCTTATATCTGCTATACATAGGAATGAACGCATTCTAACTGAATGCCACTATGTTCATATTACAGATTCCCCAACCTCACTCGTGGCTTCATTTTAGCATTTAATTCAATTCCCAATCTCATTCGGGCCACGAAATCATCAAATAAGCACATTACATATGTGAAAACATGAATAATTTTTTACCCCGACCGGGACTCGAACCTAGGACTTATGATTACTAAGTCAAGGCGCTACCACTACACCACAGAAGGTTAAAAGGAACCCAACCTTATAGCTTATATCTGCTATACATAGGAATGAACGCATTCTAACTGAATGCCACTATGTTCATATTACAGATTCCCCAACCTCACTCGTGGCTTCATTTTAGCATTTAATTCAATTCCCAATCTCATTCGGGCCACGAAATCATCAAATAAGCACATTACATATGTGAAAACATGAATAATTTTTTACCCCGACCGGGACTCGAACCTAGGACTTATGATTACTAAGTCAAGGCGCTACCACTACACCACAGAAGGTTAAAAGGAACCCAACCTTATAGCTTATATCTGCTATACATAGGAATGAACGCATTCTAACTGAATGCCACTATGTTCATATTACAGATTCCCCAACCTCACTCGTGGCTTCATTTTAGCATTTAATTCAATTCCCAATCTCATTCGGGCCACGAAATCATCAAATAAGCACATTACATATGTGAAAACATGAATAATTTTTTACCCCGACCGGGACTCGAACCTAGGACTTATGATTACTAAGTCAAGGCGCTACCACTACACCACAGAAGGTTAAAAGGAACCCAACCTTATAGCTTATATCTGCTATACATAGGAATGAACGCATTCTAACTGAATGCCACTATGTTCATATTACAGATTCCCCAACCTCACTCGTGGCTTCATTTTAGCATTTAATTCAATTCCCAATCTCATTCGGGCCACGAAATCATCAAATAAGCACATTACATATGTGAAAACATGAATAATTTTTTACCCCGACCGGGACTCGAACCTAGGACTTATGATTACTAAGTCAAGGCGCTACCACTACACCACAGAAGGTTAAAAGGAACCCAACCTTATAGCTTATATCTGCTATACATAGGAATGAACGCATTCTAACTGAATGCCACTATGTTCATATTACAGATTCCCCAACCTCACTCGTGGCTTCATTTTAGCATTTAATTCAATTCCCAATCTCATTCGGGCCACGAAATCATCAAATAAGCACATTACATATGTGAAAACATGAATAATTTTTTACCCCGACCGGGACTCGAACCTAGGACTTATGATTACTAAGTCAAGGCGCTACCACTACACCACAGAAGGTTAAAAGGAACCCAACCTTATAGCTTATATCTGCTATACATAGGAATGAACGCATTCTAACTGAATGCCACTATGTTCATATTACAGATTCCCCAACCTCACTCGTGGCTTCATTTTAGCATTTAATTCAATTCCCAATCTCATTCGGGCCACGAAATCATCAAATAAGCACATTACATATGTGAAAACATGAATAATTTTTTACCCCGACCGGGACTCGAACCTAGGACTTATGATTACTAAGTCAAGGCGCTACCACTACACCACAGAAGGTTAAAAGGAACCCAACCTTATAGCTTATATCTGCTATACATAGGAATGAACGCATTCTAACTGAATGCCACTATGTTCATATTACAGATTCCCCAACCTCACTCGTGGCTTCATTTTAGCATTTAATTCAATTCCCAATCTCATTCGGGCCACGAAATCATCAAATAAGCACATTACATATGTGAAAACATGAATAATTTTTTACCCCGACCGGGACTCGAACCTAGGACTTATGATTACTAAGTCAAGGCGCTACCACTACACCACAGAAGGTTAAAAGGAACCCAACCTTATAGCTTATATCTGCTATACATAGGAATGAACGCATTCTAACTGAATGCCACTATGTTCATATTACAGATTCCCCAACCTCACTCGTGGCTTCATTTTAGCATTTAATTCAATTCCCAATCTCATTCGGGCCACGAAATCATCAAATAAGCACATTACATATGTGAAAACATGAATAATTTTTTACCCCGACCGGGACTCGAACCTAGGACTTATGATTACTAAGTCAAGGCGCTACCACTACACCACAGAAGGTTAAAAGGAACCCAACCTTATAGCTTATATCTGCTATACATAGGAATGAACGCATTCTAACTGAATGCCACTATGTTCATATTACAGATTCCCCAACCTCACTCGTGGCTTCATTTTAGCATTTAATTCAATTCCCAATCTCATTCGGGCCACGAAATCATCAAATAAGCACATTACATATGTGAAAACATGAATAATTTTTTACCCCGACCGGGACTCGAACCTAGGACTTATGATTACTAAGTCAAGGCGCTACCACTACACCACAGAAGGTTAAAAGGAACCCAACCTTATAGCTTATATCTGCTATACATAGGAATGAACGCATTCTAACTGAATGCCACTATGTTCATATTACAGATTCCCCAACCTCACTCGTGGCTTCATTTTAGCATTTAATTCAATTCCCAATCTCATTCGGGCCACGAAATCATCAAATAAGCACATTACATATGTGAAAACATGAATAATTTTTTACCCCGACCGGGACTCGAACCTAGGACTTATGATTACTAAGTCAAGGCGCTACCACTACACCACAGAAGGTTAAAAGGAACCCAACCTTATAGCTTATATCTGCTATACATAGGAATGAACGCATTCTAACTGAATGCCACTATGTTCATATTACAGATTCCCCAACCTCACTCGTGGCTTCATTTTAGCATTTAATTCAATTCCCAATCTCATTCGGGCCACGAAATCATCAAATAAGCACATTACATATGTGAAAACATGAATAATTTTTTACCCCGACCGGGACTCGAACCTAGGACTTATGATTACTAAGTCAAGGCGCTACCACTACACCTTGACTTAGTAATCATAAGTCCTAGGTTCGAGTCCCGGTCGGGGTAAAAAAAATAAAAAAATAAAATTATTCATGTTTTCACATATGTAATGTGCTTATTTGATGATTTCGTGGCCCGAATGAGATTGGGAATTGAATTAAATGCTAAAATGAAGCCACGAGTGAGGTTGGGGAATCTGTAATATGAACATAGTGGCATTCAGTTAGAATGCGTTCATTCCTATGTATAGCAGATATAAGCTATAAGGTTGGGTTCCTTTTAACCTTCTGTGGTGTAGTGGTAGCGCCTTGACTTAGTAATCATAAGTCCTAGGTTCGAGTCCCGGTCGGGGTAAACAAAAAAAAATTATTCATGTTTTCACATATGTAATTGCTTATTTGATGATTTCGTGGCCCGAATGAGATTGGGAATTGAATTAAATGCTAAAATGAAGCCACGAGTGAGGTTGGGGAATCTGTAATATGAACATAGTGGCATTCAGTTAGAATGCGTTCATTCCTATGTATAGCAGATATAAGCTATAAGGTTGGGTTCCTTTTAACCTTCTGTGGTGT
>JAXCGZ010010294.1:0-37320 GCA_037179515.1 Halocaridina rubra | reverse complement strand
ATGTCAAAACATTTTATATATATAGAGACTTATATATATATATATATATATATATATATATATATATATATATATATATATATATATATATATATATATATATACATATATATACATATACACACACACACACACACACATATATATATATATATATATATATATATATATATATATATATATATATGTATATATATATATATATATATATATATATATATATATATATATATATATATATATATATATATATATAACCAAATAAGCACATTACATATGTGAAAACATGAATCACTTTTTACCCCGACCGGGACTTGAACCTAGGACTTGTAATTACTAAGTCAAGGCGCTACCAACTACACCACAGAAGGTTAAAAGGAATCCAACCTTATAGCTTATATCTGCTATACTTAGGAATGAACGCATTCTATCTGCATGCCACTATGTTCATATTACAGATTCCCCAACCTCACTCGTGGCTTCATTTTCGCATTTAATTCAACTCCCAATCTCATTCGGGTCCAACAATAACCAAATAAGCACATTACATATGTGAAAATATGAATAATTTTTTAACCCGACCGGAACTTGAACCTAGGACTTATTATTACTAAGTCAAGGCGCTACCAACTACACCAGAAAAGCTTAAAAGCAATTCAACCTTATAGCTTAGATCTGCTATACTTAGGAATGAACACATTTTATCTGAATGCCACTATGTTCATATTACAGATTCCCCAACCTCAATCGTGGTTTCATTTTCGCATTTAATTCAACTTCCAATCTCATTCGGGTCCAACTATAACCAAATAAGCACATTACATATGTGAAAACATGAATAAACTTTTACCCCGACCGGGACTAGAACCCAGGACTTATAATTACTATGTCAAGGCGCTACCAACTACACCACATAAGGTTAAAAGGAATCCAACCTTATAGCTTCTGTGGTGTAGTTGGTAGTGCCTTGACTTAGTAATTATAAGTCCTAGGTTCAAGTCCCGGTCGGGGTAAAAAATGATTCATGTTTTCACATATGTAATATTCTTATTTGGTTATTGTTGGACCGGAATGAGATTGGGAGTTGAATTAAATGCGAAAATGAAGCCACGAGTGAGGTTGGGGAATCTGTAATATGAACATAGTGGCATTCAGATAGAATGCGTTCATTCCTAACTATAGCAGATATAAGCTATAAGGTTGGATTCCTTTTAACCTTCTATGGTGTTGTTTGTAGCGCCAGGCCTTAGTAATTATAAGTCCTAGGTTCAAGTCCCGGTCGGGGTAAAAAAAAATGATTCATATATATATATATATATATATATATATATATATATATATATATATATATATATATATATATATATATATATATATATATATATATATATATATATATATATATATATATATGAGAAAATTTAAACATGATATACAGATGGAAACTGGTCAGCCACATATGAAAATGCGATGACACAGTGCTGATATTATCAAGTTGGACTGCAATACAATCTGAATAAACTGATGGCCATTAGTGGAGAGAGAGAGAGAGAGAGAGAGAGAGAGAGAGAGAGAGAGAGAGAGAGAGAGAGAGAGAGAGAGAGAGAGAGAGAGAGAGAGAGAGAGAGAGAGAATCGTGCCAATATAGCGGTATCTGAATGAATTGAGAAGAGTGAACAGGTTCCGATCGAGTCTGGAAATTGGGTTAGTGCGAAATGGATATGCTTCAGCTGTAATCACCAGAGATAGTCATGGATGTGCAAGACCTTTGGATCTGCATATTGTAAAACGAAAATGTTTGTCTAGGCGAAGCTTATGCAGGTTAGGTTTTTAGAGGCAGTGTATTATTTCATTTATTTATTTATTATTAAATTATTTGATAAGTAAATTATCAGTAAGACAATGTGTTCTTTTTCATATTATATGCAATATTCTTTGCACTCGTAAGTAGAGGTAGAAAGAAAGTGTTTAATTTTCACAGTATGAGATATTTAAGTTTTGCTCTACAATGTTGGTGTCTGAGAAAGCAGTTCCATGCAGTTCTGAATGTATTTTTATTTTTTTTTATATATTTACTAACTCTCAAGGATAATTCCACTTCATTTTTTGTAGCTATAGACCCGATTTCTTAAAAAAGTGTAAGCCTAGGCTACCATATTGTTAGGTAGCTAAACACAAATGGATTTCATAAACGCATCTGACGCGGTTCTGTGTATGGCTAGGATTCCCCCACGGGGGGATCCTAGCCATACACAAAACCGCGTCAGATGCGTTTATAAAATCCATTTGTGTGTGTCTAGCTAACTAACAATATGGTATCCTAGGTTTACACTGTTTAAGAAATCGGGCCTTTGTCTTGTGTATGAATGGAGGTATAGTTAACGAAAGAACATTTCTTCTTGGAAAGTAAACATTAGGTTTCTGACTATTTAAGTGAGGCTAGACCATAATAGTTATTATTTGTGAAAATATTTTTGGCTTTGTGTTCACATGTTAGATATCATTCTGTGTGAGGATATTTCATTTCAGTGAAAGTCGTTATGGAACAAGGAATGCATTAACAAATCATTAACGAAGGGGAATCATCACACGATTGGGTGGGAGACCAAAATTATGCCAAGGGGTGAAAATGACTGAATCATTTGGAGAAAAAACATGATATAATAGAGATAGGAATTAAAATTAGGGCTCAAAACTCTGTGCCGTTATTATTAATTACGTCATACATGCGGAAGAATTATTATATAAATTTACCCAGTCCATCTCACACACTTTATTCTGGTATCTTCTTAAAATTTCAACATATTCGGACGTAATATTTTGCACTAATACATGAGTTGCACGTAATCACACACTGCTAGAAACTGATACATTTTCTCTGAATTCGCAGATGTGAACTTATCAGACCTTGTCTATATTTAGATTAAAATCATAACCCACCATTTTTATAAAAATTAAGTTGTATATTCAACACATGTTTAAAAATATAATTGAAATTGATCGAGGGATAAAAGTTAAAATGGTAGATTCTGTATCGCGACAGTATGCGAGTGAGAAAGAAAAAGTGCTGTGCAAGGCAACGGAGTGGTTGTGAATATGCCTGTATATTTTGTTTTTGAAATCGACTATACGATAGTTACCTAGTTAGCGTCTCTCTCTCTCTCTCTCTCCTCTCTCTCTCTCTCTCTCTCTCTCTCTCTCTCTCTCTCTCTCTCTCTCTCTCAAGTGACGCTTTCTTTTATTTCCTGTTATTGATTCCTGATAGCTTTAGCGTCACCTATATTGACACAACGAAAGGCTGTCGAAGTAGGTCTTTTTCCATCAGCCGTGCTATTACTTCTCGCAGTTTTACTAATCTGCATTATTTCTGTTCTTAATACTGTACCTATCATTGTAGTCACTGATTTTTTATTTGTTTTTTTCCATTATAAATATTTATGCAGTAATATTCACTAAATGACCAGCCTAAGATAAATTCTATGAAGTTTATTGCAAATTTCCTTTTAAGTTTTTTATTCTTTATATGTCGTTATTTTAATGCTAATGTATTGGTATCTTCGAAACACGTTTAGAATTCTTTTTTAATTTTTTTTTCTATGAAAGGTGTCTTCTTATATACGCAACACACACTTCATTTGTTTGTGACTGTTGTGTTGTCATTCATATATTCCTTTGCTTTGGTATTGCTTTTAAATGCAGTGGAGCTATAAATTCGCGTATATTATTGTATTTTAGTTATTTATCCATTACGTTTTTTATTTTACCTCCTGTAAGATGATAATTGAGAAAATATAAAATTCAGACGGGATAAGTCATCTAATTAATATTTAACCGTCTTATTAACACCAGAATTGTGCACAACGTCGAATTATTCCTAATAAATTACATAAAAAAATTTGTGGAGATGTCATGTGGGTGTTTATAGCAGGATATGAATGTTGTCAATAATAATAATAATAATAATAATAATAATAATAATACTAATAAAATCAGTGAATACAATAATAGGTACCAGTATTAAAAACAGAAATAATGCAGATAAGTAAAATTTGCGAGAACAGATAAAAAATACAATAATAATGCTAAATAAATGATAGGTGAACTTTTGAGCTGAAAACTACACAGGGATCTTTAACTTATTTTTAGGGAAAAGCGAAAGCTTTATAATATATAATTAAATATTAAACCTACTCCCTCACCTTTGGCTCTTCTCTTCCTTTACTTAACATTGGCTGTAATACCTGCTTCTTATAATAATAATAATAATAATAATAATAATAATAATAATAATAATAATAATAATGATAATACTAATAATAATAATAATAATAATAATAATAATAATAATAATAATAATGATAATGAAAAGAGTTCATAATGATAGCAGTCTAAATAGAAAATGAATCGTCATCCAAGATGATATTATATTTTGCTCTTCTAAGTCTCCTCTTTCAGGAGTCTGGGAATTAGTTATTGCCTTTGAGGTATTCACGGGTATTATTACCTTCTCTTTGACAATATGCTTCTATTTAGCTATCTCAGTCCACTTTGGATCTCTTGTCCAGGTTTGTTTGTTACATTGGCCAGGTTTTCTCTCTCTCTCTCTCTCTCTCTCTCTCTCTCTCTCTCTCTCTCTCTCTCTCTCTCTCTCTCTCTCTCTCTCTCTCTCTCTCATTCCCTTTTGATGGAGGTAATACTGTTTGAACAAATGCTTGCAATGCTAACAATTCAATGCCTTGCTTTGCTGAAATAATTTCCCAACAGAAGCACTCGCTCGGTGGTTTCAGGTAATCCCAGACATTGTGTATAACGCATGTGTTTATGTTTTAATCTAAACAATTTATATGTCCTTTTCGAGAGAGATTTAGTGGAAAATTATATTGTGTTCCAGTCTGCAGTGCATGATTTTGAGATTAGATCTCTGCTTTGGCTTCATTTTAGATTTTTTTATCATGTCATCAATTTAGTTTTTTTTTTCCATTTCATTTGCAAAAGCAAATTGTCAGAACGGAGACACTTGATAAGGTAAGGGCAATATTTGTTACACAGCTTAAAATACTGACCTCTATAGATGCCTTCATGATTTTTAATATTCGGTTCTTAATTTCTTTTGAGAGTTTATCTTACACTTACATGTTTATTTTAGTAGTATATTTAGTTATCTTTTCGTTTTTTGTAATGTAGTATGTATTAATATGCTTGTGTTTTTTTTTTATTAACAACTGCAATAATGCTTTTACTTACTAACCCATTCTTTGTATGTTTTGTTTATTTGATTTTTGTTTTGGTGTCTCGTGCGTCTCCCTGTAGAGTGGTGTTGAGCGAAACGGACACAGACTTGAGTCTGGAATACCAGCCCCCCTACCCCCCTTCATCCTCCAGGAAACCCACCTCTGCCGCTGCCCTGTGGAACTCCAGAAGCATCTCCGTCACCAGTTGCTCCAGCACTAACACAACTCCTCCAACCACTGCCTCACCATCATCCTTCAGTGATCACCATCAACATCCTCTCCATCACCATTTTCACAATAACCCTCACCATTTTACTGACACACCTCGTAACATTATACCCAAAAAGTTGTAAGTTGCTGCTTTTCTTGATGTTTTTTGTTTGCTTTCCATGACCTTAACAAGTTTGAATTATTCAGTATTAACTTTTATTTATGTGCAGTTCTGCTTTTAACACGAATCGAATTGATTGCTAATTAAGTTTATTGTTTGGTATGCAACCTCTATTAACATTTTAGTCAACATTTAAGGTAAGTGTTGAAGTTAAAGATACTGTAGAATATATATATATATATATATATATATATATATATATATATATATATATATATATATATATATATATATATATATATACACTGTTTATATTATCCTGGGGATTCATATTTATTGTATGTGAAACGTATTTGTGTAATTAGAACTGATAATATACAAATGGAATTTTCGGGTTCTGTAATGATCATTATATTCACATGACTATTAATTTCAGTCTGTTTATTAAGTGTTATATCTCTGCCAATGAATGTATTGCTCCCACCATGATTTGTCGGATATTGTTTGATTATTATTATTATATTTTTTTTTTTTAGGGGAATGAATGAAGGTGTTATTCTTTCGCCATTAGACGTGGACATAATCTGTCCGTATAAAAATTTCATTTCGTTCAGTGACTATAATGAAATATACTGCACAAAGAGTTACCACTTGCCTTCTGTGTGGCTCAGTTATGGAGTAATTTTATATTGTGCGGTGCCAAACGTTAAATGAATATATATATATATATATATATATATATATATATATATATATATATATAAATATATATATATATATATATATATATATATATATATATATATATCATATTTTACCCCAACCAGGACTCGAACCTAAGACACATAATTACTTTGCCAAGGCGCTACCAACTACACCACAGAAGGTCTAAGAGAGAAACCAACCTTACAGCTTAATTGCTACACTAGGAATGAACTCATTCTGTCTGAATGCCTTTTTGTTCATACTACAGTTTCTCCCAACCTCACTCGTGGGTGGGGTAAAATATGATTCATATTTTCATATATGTTAATGTGCTTGTTTAATTACTGTTGATCCCAGTTGAGATTGGCATTTGAATTAAATGCGAAAACGAAGCCACGAGTGAGGTTGGGAGAAACTGTAATATGAACAAAAAGGCATTCAGAGAGAATGTGTTCATTTCTAGTATAGCAGTTAAGATATAAAGTTGGTTTCTCTTTTGGATCTTTTGTGGTGTACTTGGTAGCGCCTTGGCACAGTTATTACGTGTCTTAGGTTCGAGCCCCGGTTGGGGTAAATTATGATTCATATTTTCACATATGTTAAGGTGCTTATATATATATATATATATATATATATATATATATATATATATATATATATATATATATATATATATATATATATATATATATATATATATATCGGGTTATGAGGTAGAAAATACACGTACCATATATATATATATTTTTTAACCAATATTCTTACAAAAAATTGCTGACAATTTTGAAGATGGAGTTTTCATGTAAGATGGGAGTGCAGAGAATGTTGAGAGTCTTTCGTCTTCGGAACGTCATCTTTACGACGTTTCAAAGACTAACTTTTAAGTTTAAAGTTTACTGCTTGTCGTATGACATATTCTTTGTGGTACCCCCAAAAAGTTAAATTTACAGATTTGGACAGAATGTGTAAATGAGAATGTTTATTTATCAACAACTTTTGTTTTGTCATTTGGGGTCGCCGTTATTCACTAGCCTATTGGAGACTCGTGTTACTCTTGACTTAGAGTTTTACAGACGCATACCCTTCCTGACACCAACTGTCGCCATAGGTCATTGCTTGGAATCGGTACCGAGTTGAGTTTGTCTACTTCCCCTTCGGCTGGGGTAATATGTTGATTTTATTTTTTTTAATTAGCTTTTATTATGGTGATAGACCCCACAACCCAGAGGTTGCTTTGAAATAATGACCATGGTCATTTTTTTCATGTTTGCTAGGGATTGGAGGCTTTTGTAATAGTCGACTTGAGGACACTAAATATTGTGTCGAAAATTCAAGATTGATATTTTTGTTTAATGCTATTTATTTCAGATTTTATGAAAGAACTTGCATTTAGCTTCTTTATCGCTTGGTAGACCATTTAAGATTTATTTTTCCCCTCTTGGTTTATATATATATATATATATATATATATATATATATATATATATATATATATATATATATATATATATATATATATATATATATATATATATATATCAACTTATATACATACATACACATATATGGATGAGAGAGAGAGAGAGAGAGAGAGAGAGAGAGAGAGAGAGAGAGAGAGAGAGAGAGAGAGAGAGAGAGAGAGAGAGAGAGAGAGAGAGAGAGAGAGAGAGAGAGAGAGAGAGAGAGAGAGAGAGAGAGAGAGAGAGAGAGAGATTTCGGTTTAGGCATTCCAGTAGAGCATTGCAGATTAAGTCTTCTCTTATTATTATTTTAATTAAATAAAGGGTACTGCATTCTATTTCCATATAGTGTATGCATATTTTAAAAGCACAATGAACAGGGAATCGCACTTTATTGATATTTATAACTGAAATATTCAGACGAATAGAGCCAGTGATGTGGATTTCTAGTTAAATCTAATTGAAAATTCATAAAATTTATAATAATATCAGGATCGTATAGTATATCTTTTTCTTTAGTCATTTTATATAGATGAGGAAATAGCTGTAGGGGAACATACTGTATGGGCGAGAGAAAAGAGTTGCATATTCAGTTTTGCTGTATAAGAGAAAAGAATATTAGAACAAGAACTGTTAAATTACAATAGTCATCATTTGCAGTATGAGAATTGTTGTAGTTAAAGGTTCTTATGGATAATTAAATTGCAAGATGTATTTCATGAAGACGAAAATTGTGTCAGCCAGCATATAGACTTTTTTTTCATATCAGATTTCGACTTGGAACTGATAAAGGATTTGAATCAATTAAAAATTTATTTCTGTTCTTACGCTTAGAAGCACTCCACACGTTCGACTTCTTTTGATGCAGTTATCCGAATTTACCATCAAAAGAGATAGATTAAATTATTCTGACCCAGTTTGAGACTCGTCTTCGATTTGGTTTCATATGTGCGAGACAAGAAAATTGCCTCGGTCACCTAAAAACAGGTCATATGAGACACACTAGTAAGCAAATTGTCAATTAAACTAATGATGTGAATAGCCAATGGGAATTTAAATCTGAATCTCTCAGTATCATTTTTTGGCTTTAGAACATTTGATTTATTCCGCAAGAACAAATATGCTCAACTGACTCTTAGCAGTGATCAAAAGCGGTATCAGGGATAGATTATTTATAGCTACCTCGGCTTCACTTGTAACTCTGTATTTAAAAAAAAAGTCATGCCTGATATATATGATATGTTTTACCTCATTTCGTTTTCTGATACTTTAATATAATTCAAAATTCGAATTACGATGATAACCGCTGAAGATTTGCATTTCTTGATCCTCCACAATTTATATGCCCAATTTATTTAGACCTTTGAACAGATCGTTTGTGATCGACCCAGTTTACTGAAATCAAAGAAAATGAGCTTAGATGAATCTTGATTGGCTGGTTGATGAGCCAGATAGGATTCACTGATGTAGATCGCATTACTTAGTAAGTGGACTCATTACTGATCTGTAACTAGGACTGTTTTGATTATTACACTCCATTTAACATTTGCTGTAAGGCACTTCATTTGAGGAGTTATTTCTGTACTCCCTGCAATATTCACCTCCTGTCATTTGCGTTCATGTAATTATAGATACCATATGAAGTTAGGTCATTATTTTTGGTCTTTTTGCGTCTTGTCTGCTTGGGAGCTTTAGTGGGAGTTTGATACTTCCTGTTGAAATTGTATGTTAGGTATTTGCTAATGTGACACATAGATCACACTATTACCGAACCAATTTTATGTATTTTTGATTATTAGTAAAATACATAGTGTTAATGTCAAAGTTTCGTTCGTAATAGTGAATTCGTACTGTAATTATTTGCCTGGGAATAAAATAACATTATAATTTTTTTTTTTAGATTTGAGTTTGCATTTTCTTGCCTGTCAAAATATTAAATATTTCTTAATAAATGACAATATGGTGACTCATTTTCTATTCCTAAATATATCTTGAATATATTCTCGCTAAGAAAACATGAGATAGATTTCCTGCAGTAATTGAAGGTTAAATAAAATATCTTTTTTTCAGTATTTTTAGAAATGGTGATATATATTTTTTAGATTGGAGAAATAAAAGACCCGATATTATGCATTAATTAAGGAAACTCAATCCTGATTTTTGACGTCATTGATTGTCTAAATTGGATGACTTCATTCACTGTTGCTCTTCAGAATTGCGCAGAATTAATGCTCAGACGCAGTGAGCAGAGATTATAAAAAGTATGTTGATGAAATGCCCTTCAGTAGTTTATGTGCAAAATAAAGCTTCACAGTGTGCATAAACAAGGATGCGGCTTTATCACACGTGTTTAACCTTTTATTGATCTTTGGGTGGAGCAGATTATGAAGATTACTGCAATAGCTGCCCTATATTAATCGCTCTCTTTTCCTGCGTTATAAATGCACCGTTTCATGGCACTATGGAGGCGTTGTGATTTTAGCCTATTGAACCTGTGGCATTGTATATCACAGCAGTATGAATATATAATAAATTACATAATCTGGCAAATCCTTCATCTATTTATAATATGAGAAGAACTAGATAAATACATAAAGAAATAACTGGAAGAAAACAGTTAACTTTTTTATGCATGGACTGGGGCCACGGTATATAGATAGATAGATCAAAAGCACTTGAAAGTGTATGGTTACGTTAGATAGAGGAAGTTATTGAAATAAATGCTGACCATATTGATGTACGTTTTGCTCCTAGACTGGTCGAACCCGCTGACCTAATGTTTTGCAGAGTTTGTTATCGTATGCATTTATATATATTTGTATAAAAACGTAAAATCCACATATTTCTGTGTATTTATTTTTACATTTGGAAGAGTTGAGTGGCTTCCGCTTAGCTTCTAGTTCTTTCTCTATTTTTCTCTTATTTTGCATTCCCTTCTCTCTTATGCTGGGGTGGAGAGTAAGAATACGTAATCAATGTAGTAAAAGTCGACTAGATAGGGCAGAGAGAGGGGATTAGAATCCTTCCCTTTTTTTTATTTTCCTCCGGCAGAGTCAAGGTTTTGCTTTGATACAGCCTCCCCTTATATTAGGGATGGAAGGCCTTATACATAGAAATATAGACGGTTAATCGATCGTACACGTTGCCTTGATAGATCCTGGAAACATATATAAACACTGTGACAGCCTCTGACCCTCACTGTTCGGACTTGTGAGTTATTGCTTGTAAGTCCTATAGCATAGCTCGTCATAGGCAGCTCATGTGAGATCTTAAATCTCCGATGGTTTCTTGTATTTTTTCCTCTGGAAACTCAAAATCTATATGATCTAACATCCTGTAGTTAATGAACTGCTGAGACCAAATACATTGAATATTTATTTATTTTTTCTCTACACACTACCTTGGCTTAAGTAATATCCGGTATATATTTCTACAATTGATTTCAGTGTTCTTTCCGAGTTCATTAGAGTGCAATATATATATATATATATATATATATATATATATATATATATATATATATATATATATCACACACCTCATTCCCCCTTGTAAGGGGGGTGGCCGAACCAAGAAACGCGCATTCACCAGGATCCACACACACCTCAACCACTCCTCTCAGCTCCTTGGGGATAAAGGATTGCCACGTCTTCTCCCCTTCCACCCTGCTTGGGTCAACCACAAGGTAGGCGGGCAAGGATAATCTACAGAGAGACACGACAGCCGCAGCTAGTTTACCCTCACCGCTGCATCACATGACAACTCCTGTCACACCCGTCTTTATTTTGTATATTCTTCGTGCCCAGACCTGATGAGGGCTGTGTTATTTTATTAATATTTTGGCCTGTTCTGGTGTCAATCACACACACACACACACACACACACACACACACACACACACACACACACACACACACACACACACACACACACACACACACACACACACACACACACACACACACACACACACACACACACACACACACACACACACACACACACACACACACACACACACACACACACACACACACACACACACACACACACACACACACACACACACACACACACACACACACACACACACACACACACACACACACACACACACACACACACACACACACACACACACACACACACACACACACACACACACACACACACACACACACACACACACACACACACACACACACACACACACACACACACACACACACACACACACACACACACACACACACACACACACACACACACACACACACACACACACACACACACACACACACACACACACACACACACACACACACACACACACACACACACACACACACACACACACACACACACACACACACACACACACACACACACACACACACACACACACACACACACACACACACACACACACACACACACACACACACACACACACACACACACACACACACACACACACACACACACACACACACACACACACACACACACACACACACACACACACACACACACACACACACACACACACACACACACACACACACACACACACACACACACACACACACACACACACACACACACACACACACACACACACATATAATTCATTGTGTCTTACAGACAAACTAGAATTAATCTTGGGAGAAATAACTAGGTGTTTTTTGTCGTTCCATGCATTGCATGATGTTGCGTAACCTTAGTTATCATCTTCATGTAAGGAAATAAGATGCTCGTTAGAACGTAGAGCATTTATCAAAGTACCTTTCCTTATTTTCAAAGGATATTCCTCTTACCAGTTTTGTTTAACTTTCCCTAGAGGACAAAAAATTTAAAGGATTACTAATTGAGAGTAGTCATTCAAAAAGTCCCTCTTTTGAAAGTGTGATGTCAATATAGAACCAGAGATGAATTATTTTATAGTCTGTATGTGACATTTTGGATCATATTGAACTTGAACTAATATCCTTCCGGAAGACTATAATTGGTTCCTAGTTGATAAATGATATGACAAACGTATATTTTGAAAGATTCACTTTAGGAAAATTCTCTCTCTCTCTCTCTCTCTCTCTCTCTCTCTCTCTCTCTCTCTCTCTCTCTCTCTCTCTCTCTCTCTCTCTCTCTCTCTCTCTCTCACACACACACACACACACACACACAGTAAACAGATACCGAATAGCCCTTGGTGTTCAACTTCATCATACATATTTCCAACAATTTTGACAGTGTTTGTAAATGGTATCAAAAGCAGCCGTCCCATTCCTTTGGACGTCTTGTAAGACTTGTTACACGATTACGTGAAGACTTCATTCGGGAAAGAAGACTATTGAGCATCAGCTACTAATAGATTCGTAATTCTCAGTACATGAAACATTAAACGACACATCGTGATGTGTCGTCTGAAGAGGCTTTTCAGAATGACTTAAGTTCCAAAATCGCCTTACTTAGTGAATAAAAGCCCTATTGTGTAAGTGTTATTTGACTCTTCGTTTTCAAGCAGAGTCGGTGGCAGCTATTCCGTCAGGTCCTTCGCAGGTGAACTAAAACGAAGAAACAAAAGACAAGCTTTACCACTGGAGCATAAATGACAACTCGACATTCCCCTAAATGCTCCCAACGCCGTTCGGTTGGTAGGATTTGTCACTTAGGTAGTAGGAGAGCCCTGGGAGACGGACAGGGAGTCCTTCCCCCCACGGTAAATGCTGTCTTGATGTCATCAACATTTAGGGAAAGGGTTGTGTTAAGTGCACCGTTAGATTTTAAACTCCTTAATGGTATAATGAATACAACATTTACCTCACAATTCTGTCCTAAAGGGTTTATTACCACTCAGGAGGGTAGGTACGTGCAACTAAATCTCTCTCTCTCTCTCTCTCTCTCTCTCTCTCTCTCTCTCTCTCTCTCTCTCTCTCTCTCTCTCTCTCTCTCTCTCAACATATTTTCAGTATACAAGTTTTGTTATGCCATCAACCATACTAAAACGTTAAGAGTCCACACCCTATGAAAGGGTATAAAGCCATCATTTTTTTTTTTGCTTTGATTTTAATTGATGCAGGTAAAGCGTAGCATGCCTAGCCTTGCAGGAAGCACGTATACCATTACCAGTCACAGATGCATTTGACAGTGGAAGAAGTTTGCTATACTCTCTCTCTCTCTCTCTCTCTCTCTCTCTCTCTCTCTCTCTCTCTCTCTCTCTCTCTCTCTCTCTCTCTCTCTCTCTCTCTCTCTCTCTCTCTCTGTGTGTGTGTGTGTGTGTGTGTGTACATACATGCTCACCAGGCCATTCCTTTTGTAGCACCATTTCTGAAGCATTAAAAGGATTTTGTTCGTATATTATCTTGGTGTGTATAATAGAAAACTCTGGTCTTTCCTCCAGCTATATCACATGACCTCCCATTCAGTTCTTTTGTTTCGTTTAATAAGCATACTAAAAACAAATGCAGTCGTTTGAAAAGGTGGTTTTTGTATCAAAAGAGTATTATTTATCTCTTCTGGCCTTTGATCAGTCCAACTGAATAGTGTCTATGATCGAGATCATAGTCTCCTGGAACATGAAATCTAGGGCACTAAAACCTTGTGTGCTGGTGCCTAGGGAGGCATTTAGGTAACAAGGGCTACTACATGAAGGAATGTTCATCACGCAAGGCCCTCGTTCCTGGAATTAATCTCTGTAGTCACGAAAACTCCCCTTTACCCTCCCACGCTCTAGGGAAGGAAGCACAATACACCTTTTCATTACTTCATGTGGCTTCATCACCTATCTTCTTCTTCTTTTTTTATTATTATTGGAAGGGAGAAAGCATGAATAACCCTTTTCTTGTTTTATTTTGATTTGTTTTGGTATCCTAACTTGAATCGGTCGAATAATACGTACTTCATATACTTTTGCGTTTTATTTGTTTAGCCTTTTCGGGATAAGGAAAGCTTAACTTTGGCCATAGCATCCATGCTGTATTATCGGATTTCGTTTTCTTTCTGACGTACATAATATCAAGTCTGATACAGGAATGAAATAGCAATACGAAAGGTCAATCCCAAAACTTCTTTGATTTTATTAACTAACCAATTGACAATTGATGAATTATATATATATATATATATATATATATATATATATATATATATATATATATATATATATATATATATATATATATATATATATATATATATATATATATATATACACACACACACACACACACACACACACACAAGTTATCACACTCACTCACTCTCTCTCTGACACACACACACACAAATTATCACACTCACTCACTCTCTCTATGACACACAAACACGCTCACACACACACACACTAATGGAGCAAGCGAGCTCAAGTCTGTTGGTCCTAAACATGGGTTAATAGAGAGGGTTAGTGTCAAAAAGATCATCTAGCCGTAAAAACCTTGATTCAAAACCATATTCTTAGAGTCCGGGAGGCTAGTGATATATATATATATATATATATATATATATATATATATATATATATATATATATATATATATATATATATATATATTCGACCACAAGAGTACTAGAATTTGATAACAAGCGTATCTTTCTTCATATGACCTACAGTTTGTGAAGTTGAATATCGAGGAAAAAACAAGACATTTTAATCATGAGGTGAGGTGAATGGAGGACAGCAACCAAAGAAACAAGGAGTAAAACCCAATAACGTGAAGAGGCTGTGACAGGGACAGGATTGTGTGATTTAAATATTCTTAAAACAAATGGAATGAAGATGAAAGAAAAATATGTGGAGACGGAACGAATTCCTCCAACGTTGCCGAAGGCGATGAAGGCGCATAGGGTAATGATGGTTGAGAATGGTTACCTTCAAACGTCTCTTGCAAAGGGAACGTTTTAGGGGAGAGAGAGAGAGACGAAAGACTTCAGGCAAATCTCAAATGGAACTTCCTAGAAAATTAGAATATAAGCGGAAAAGAAATTCCATGAAAAAAAAAATTTCTATGAAATGTGAAAAGAAAAAAAGTTTAAGGAGATACGGTAAGTTTTATAAAAGATAGAAGTTGAAGGGGAAGACTGGAATAGGAATAGAGTATTTTATATTGAAAAAATGGAAATAATGTTTCAAATAAGTAGGTTATATAATGATAATATTTGAAGAAGAAAAAAATTCAATAATCGGAAGAAAGAGATTTGAAAATTAGAAAAGTTTCAAGAGGAGGAAATATATATATATATATATATATATATATATATATATATATATATATATATATATATATATATATATATATATATATATATATATATATATATATATATATTAAAGAAAGAAAACTTTGAAGGAAGGGAGAATAATAGAATTGTGAATATAGCAATTTAGAAAATAAATAAATGAAATGAAATGAAAAGATTTTGAAGGGAAACATAAGGGAAAGAAATAGTGTAAAAAAATGAAGAATAGAAACTTAAGATAAAGAAATAAATATATTAAAGGAGAAAAATATATTCAAAGGAATAAATAAAAGTGAATAATATGAGGAAAGGAAAATATTAGAAGGAATGGTGAATAAAATGTATAAGAGGGTGGAATTGAATTTCTGGGTAAATTATTCCAAAACTGATGGAAAGAATAGATGGGAAAAAGAGAATCATCCAAAGAGGAAGAGGAAAAGGCGGTAACCATGAAAGTCTTTCCTCGCCTTCTGAAATTTTAATAAAAAAAAAAAGAAGAAGAAAATAATGTCATGCTCAAATGACTCGTAGTAATAGCACCGCAAAAGCCTCTAAAAATTTTGTGGGGTGACGTTGAGTGTATCTTTTGAAAATGTTGTGAGAGTATAGCAAGTTTGTACTATTATGTTTATTCATTTATTGCATACTTTCACTTATTTCATTGTAAATCTGAATAATATGCTTAACTGTATATTTAATTATGTATTTCATTGTATGTATTTCCCTATATTTATGCTTCATTAATAACATACGAAGAGCTTACTCAAAAATTGAAAACCTCTTTTATTTACCGCGCGGCCACACCCTTTGATGTATTTGCTGAATACTGTTTGTTTTTTGGTCATCGGAGCAGTTTCGTCTTTTTATTTTATATATTAACTACTCGTGCATCAGAATTTCAGCTTTGTATTATTTAAGCTTCTGTAGCAATTACCATTGGAAGCTGGAAATAATGTATTCATTTTAATTATAATTAAGCTAATTTAATTTTACTCTCTTGGTGTCTCGGTGTATCTATATCTTAAAATATTAAGTGATTCTGTCAGGCTAAGTAACTTAGCTTTGACTGGCATGCCGGACCCGGAAACTGAAATCAGAATTTATATACCTTGGGATTTAGTTTTATGCTCGAACTAATTCTTTCATTCCCTTTACTTTCAGATCTAACTTCCAGTATGAAGAAGATGCCGCGTCTAACAAGAGAAGAAAAAGAGGCTCCATTTTCTTCAGGAAAAAGAAGGTAAGACGCCTTCGTCAAAATTTACATTTTTTTTTTGTAAGTGATTGTACATTTGCGCCCATACTGGAAAAAAATTGAATGAGTTTTTATATAAAAAAATTCTCAATATAATTTTTTGGTAGTTTAATAATATCAAGCTCCTCCTCCCTTATTACGTATCCCTTTTCCCATACATATTCTGTAGATGCCTTATAAATTCATGACAGTATTCGTTATTAAATCGTTTTATGCAATTTTTTTACTCCTTTAATTTCACTGATAATATTGTAGTTGTCTATATTATGTATGTGTCTGGTATATAAGCAATTTGACCGTAATGGATGGCTAACAATATCATATACCAAAAGAATTAGTAGATTTTTTCTGACCTGGAGGAAGTCGAATAGCAATATAGTGCTTCAGTATTTTAGCTCTTGATTACATAATGATGATCTGTCTTTTGCGCCTCTAAGAAATTTTATTTTTTATTTTTTTATTTTAAGTCTTACAGCTAAAGCACATGTAAATTACATTGGTTCCTTTATTACTAGGTTTTCTTAACATGTTCCCAATACCATGTGAGACTTGTAAACTACGACTCCAGACTTTGAAGGTGATAGGTGTTTGATAAAGGATGTTATCTTTTTCAGAAGCATTACACCTATTAGGTTATGCTATTATCTCTAATTATAAAAATATTTTCTTTTTCTGGTAAAAATAAAAAATTAACGCAAGTGACCCACCAGAGGTTGGGTCTTACCTTGTAAAGATGTAGTTGAGAATATAAATATTAAGTCTCAAAAAAATAATATACAATTACGTATGGTGCAGTGAATATAAACTTTTATATATATATATATATATATATATATATATATATATATATATATATATATATATATATATATATATATATATATATATATATTATATATATATGTGTGTGTGTGTGTATATATATGTATACATATGTATATATATATATATATATATATATATATATATATATATATATATATATATATATATATATATATATATATATATATATATATATATATATATATATATATATATATCCTGTGCCCTGTGGGGCGGGCACAATATCAAAGAATAGCCTCACCGTATTCCCTGCGTGTCGTAAAAGGCAACTAAAAGTGGACGGGGCGGGGGGACTAGGAATCCCCCCCTTGTACCAACCTCCTGTGAGACGTCAAAGAAGAAGGGGAGTAGAGGGGAGAATAACTTCTCCCCAAACTGTTTTCCTTTTTTGATGTCGGCTACCCCCCAATTAAAGGGGGAAACAGCCAAGGTATATGTATGTATGTATGTTATAAAGGTTGAATTAGATTCTTTGAGTTACAGTATGGCTGAATGAATGTTGCATTTTTCCAGGGTTTTAGACCGTGCCTTTATTATTTAGCTGGTCCTTTATTTTGTACCCTTTCTCTCCTAAGTTCTAGGTTTTTGTTTTGCCCATGGTTAGGATATTTATTTTTTCACGTATTAACATCAGAGAAGTATGATAAGAATATGCATCTTGTGTTTTCATTATATGGATGTACGTTGTAGTGATATATAATATAGACATTCGATGTATTGAAAATGTCTTCATTCGGTCTTTAAAATGTTATGAACGTTCAGTATAGAGCCTAGACGAAAATATAGACTGCCATTTTCATTTAATTACTTCTTCCTGTAGTGTTGAAAATCCCGTTTGTAAACCTTTGTCATCTAAACACGTACGAATCATGAACGAAATTTTGATTTGATACTTTTTAATGTTGACGTCCGGTTGCTCACAAGAGTGATAAGATCACTAACTTCAAAATGTCTTTGTGACATGTTTCTGAATATATGATCACTCCTTTTCAGAATTTTCACCTTTTTCCCTTAGGTAGCTGACCTGATCAATTGTTATCAAGTAATCACTGAATGGATTTCAGAATATCATTGTCCCTGATTTGGTGTTCAGTGAGTCTATGCAACTAAAGAATGCTGCAAAAAATTTCTGAGTGCATTACTTCATTCTACATTGGTATTCAAATGAGAAAAGACTTACCCGTAACAGATTACATGTAATTCTTATGTCATATGAGTCTAAATATACATGACGATTTTTGTTCGTACTGTCAGCAGCGTTTTCCCCTGGTTCCCATTCCCTAGCGCTAGCACTTAGGGAAGACGTTGCATACCTTTCATATTACCTTTGCCCTTTCTGTGCACATTATTTATAATGTTTTATTTTACGTTCCATGGCACTCTCTTTTAAGAAGGCTCGGTATATGTGCCTGTAACGGTCTGTCCGTGTGTTCGTTTGGTGGTTATATAAGCAAAAGGAGTGGCCGTGCCTAAAGGGCGGTTTACACGGTCAAACGGTTCGTCGAACGCGGTTCAACAGACAAGTGTTTAAAGTGATGTTCGAACGTGTGAACGGGGTATTTGGTTGTCGAAAACGTTTGTTGAACGTGTTCGACAACCAAATACCCCGTTCACACGTTCGAACATCACTTAAAACACTTGTCTATCGAACCGCGTTCGACGAACCGTTTGATCGTGTAAACCCCCAAGGGGGGTTTACACGGTCAAACGGTTCGTCGAACGCGGTTCAACAGACAAGTGTGTGAAGTGATGTTCGAACGTGTGAACGAGGTATTTGGGTGTTGAACACGTTCGACAAACTTGTTCGACAACCAGATACCCCGTTCACACGTTCGAACATCACCTCAAACACTTGTCTGTCGAACCGCGTTCGACGAACCTTTTGACCGTGTAAACCCCCCTCGCGAGTATACGAGAACATAAACCCCTGGCGAGTATAAAAAAATAATGGCACTCTCTCAGAAGCTCTTGATGCTCTGCTTTTCGTCTTATATTTTCTTAATATCGCTCACTCAAATGCATATGGAAATATAAATCAACATGTCTCCCAAGTGAAAAACACTTCTCACAAGTTCTCTTGTGTAGTTCATGAGTTTCATGTCCTCATAACTTACATGATTCCGGATTTTATTGAGTCTCGTATCTGAGTTACAAAGTCGTATAGGCTGTACAATATTCAGTGTCCTGTTTACTGAGATAAAAGATCCCCCGAATTTCATATACTAAAGCCTTATATTGCATTTACATTGGGGGGTTAAGAATACTTCCTCCGTGTTCCCTTGCGTGACGTAAAAGTCGACTAAATGGGGCGGATTGGGGGGACTGGGAATCCCCTCCTCTGTATTTTACTTCCTACGAGTAGCCAAGAGATTAGTTTTCTTATTTTTCATAAAAAATCCGGAAATCGGGAATGCAATTCTCGAGCAGCTGCCCCCTCCCCTTTTTTAATGTTTTAGATTAAACATTGTAACTAACGTGTATTGTAGGAGCTCTTTTTGTACCATTACATCCTATATAAAGATTATATAGTAACGGTGAGAACGATATGAGAATAAGATGCGTTTATTCTTAAAAATATCATGGTTGTACTTCCTTAAAATAACATATCCTCAATTCAGTCGATATCAGCACATAAAATTATATGTCCTACGTGTATTTGCTTGTCTTTAGAATAATATATTGAGATATGAAGAACATTTTTGATATGCAGAACTTATTTTCAATATATTCTTCACATAATTCACGTCGTCCTTCGCAGTGAATAAAAGATTTCTGAGAGTTTTATATACCTGATATTTTTTTGTATTCTTATCTTGCGTTTTATTTTGTATTCCATTTGATATAATCTTTAATCTCTAGTGTAACTTTGTTTTGTGTGGGTGCTTGTGTGTGATTATCTAATTGTGCTCTCGGGAAAGAGCCCTATGCTCGTAACTCCCCGTCTCCTGGTCGGTTCCATTTTTACACTCATTGATGCTTATCATATTTGTCCTTAAAACTATGAATTGAATTACCATTAACTACCTCCTCGCATAGCGAATTCTAATTATCAACTATTGTTACACTAAAAAAGTACTTCTTTACATGATGCAAATAAGTTTTCTTACGAAGCTTCAAACTATGGCCTCTACTTCTAGAGCCAGTCATATCAAATTTCGATCCCTATCCACTCTGTCAAAACCATGAAGGAATTTAAAAACCTTCACCGTATCCCCACTTACTCTTCTAGTTGCTAGTGATGGCTACCTTTAGGATGTTGCATATTCAAGCTTTGACCTCACATAAGTTACATAATTATTTCTGAACAATTCTTTGCCCATGTGTCTGAAGACTACCTTTACATTTGCCAAGAAAAGCTTATGCAGTCCTTACTATACTAGTTATATGGATTCCCGGAGCCAAATCTGCCAATATGCTTACTCCTAGTTCTTCCATATTCTCGGTCTCTTAAAGTTCTACACTATCTAGTGAGTATCCAAGCTTGTGTGTGTGTGTGTGTGTCTGAGAGAGAGTGAGTGAGTGTGATAATTTGTGTGTGTGTGTGTGTGTGTGTGTGTGTGTGTGTGTGTGTGTGTGTGGAATAATTCAGGTTATAGTATGCATGGACAAAGATTCATGGTTAATTTTATAAGAACTAAAAATTCGCTTTTAAGTATGTATATCTAATATTTAATGTCAGATATTATTTATTTCAAGATATAGTTGGAATTTTTTTTTCTTTTTTTTTTGTAGGACAGAGCTGAAAGTTGTAACCTGAAAGAAGAGATTGTTTTTTAAATTGTTGTTTATTGTTTCTTTACCTCTTAGAAAATGACGGATTGTGTGTGTGTGTTTTTTTTAATGAGTGTGACACCAGAACACAAACACAAAAGAAATTGCCCTCATCGGGCCTGGGTATGAAAAAGAAAAAAAAAACATAAAGCAAGGAGATAGAGATGGGGAGTGTTGCTACTTATTAGATATAATGGAATAATAAGAGATGTGTAATGAATATGAATGACTGTTCACTATATATGTAAGCATAGCAAAAGAACCGCAACTGAAGGAATGCTTATCATCGAATTGACCTTGCCAGTCCTATTTGATTGCGGAAGATATTCAGCTGTAGTATCGCAATGAGCTGCTGGTGCCTTGAGCCAACCTACTACTCTACAGTTTGCTTGGAAGTGAGAGAGAGAGAGAGAGAGAGAGAGAGAGAGAGAGATGATTTTATTTTATTTTATTAATTTATTGCGCCAAGGCGTCAAACATTACATGATCACATAAAAAATCAATGGCAACATAATGCTTCAAATGGATTCACAACCAAGAATAGTGCATAGTTTACAGGGAGGTGTACACATTGATAAAACATTGCTACATACTAACACACAACCCACAGCATGGCGACATAAAGTACATTATATACAAAAGAAAAGCTCAGAGATGCACAGAACACCCAAAAAACATTACAAACAAAAACAAACGGCATTATACAGAAACATACAAAGAAAATATACAATATAATATACAATAAAATATACAATACAATATAATTAATGGCCACCAAAGTGAAGATAACGAGCAAAGATAACATCAAGGTTGTCATCATGAAGCAAGAACGAGCAGATCTGTATTTAGTTCTGACCTCGTGCTAAAACATCTCTCACTGTGGGACACTGAAAACAATAGTGGTCAAGAGTGTTAGCATTAGGACGGTCGCATAGTTTACAGGAGGTGTACTTTGGCATATCTAAAGTCTTAAAGACCTGCCGTGAAGGCTGATACCCCATTCTGAGCCGAGCAGTAACTACATTATGTTACTGCACCATTAACCCATGTCTGCGATACTTGTAGCAACTGTGAAGAAAGTGATCATGGTGCTGTATGGACACACTGTTGGCACAGCATGCCCATTCAGCATACAGGTCACCTTGGCAAGACGATCCACCATGTCGTTGCCAGTCAGCCCAATGAGAGAGGGCGTCCATACAAATGACACAGCAAGAGAAGTATCCCAAGCGGCGTCGAGGCGACATAATATATATCCCAGAACATGGCTACAGACTTGTCTTAGCAAGGATAGGGCATGTAGGGCCAATTGGGAGTCACAAATTATTACCCCATTCACTCGTCGTTGAACAAGGAGAGTCACGGCATCCAAGATGGCATTCAGTACACAGTAGGTGGAGCTTGATGAGGTGGGTAGTCTACGGCCAATCCATGAATCAGCCGGCACAGGTGGCTCCAAGGTGGGGGAACACACAGCAAATGCTGCCCTCCCATCTACTTGCACAGAACCATCAACATGGACGTGGTGCACAGCAGGGACACACGTGGACACATCACCGATAGTCTCCAGATCTAACTGTCTCTGCAGGGGGGGATAGACATCTTTCGAATTCGGTGTGAATGTGACAGCAGGGAGGGGGACATGCCAGGGTGGTAAATCTGGGACCGCCGCCTGCACAGGTAGGTTGATGTCAAGGCCATGGAGAATGTCACTCACCACCCTGATAAGGGTATGACCTCCTGCCCTAAGTGGGAGCCTGGGTGCGTCTGGACCAAGGGACGTCCTCCTGACAGCAGGGAAGTATGAAGCGAGATGGGGGTAGTGGAGACACTTAACAGTGAACTAGGACACATTGGCATAAATCCTCTCCTCAAAAGGGGGCAAGTTGAGCTCCAACTGCATACTCACAATACGGGTAAAGAGAGAACATCCCAAGATAAATCTCATGACTCGATTCTGGAACTTTTCAAGTGGCTCGAGCACTGGTCTAGGAAGTTGACATAAGGCAGGGAACAGATAGTCGACCACTGACCGAAGTAGTAGAATGTAGAGGGTCCTTGCCACTGGGATGGAGACACCAGCAGCATTGTTGGCAAGCCACTTGATAGCGGCAAAGCGGGGCTCCAGACAGTCAAGAAGGCTCTTCACGAAAGGATGAACTCATTGACGTGCAGGTATAGCTGGGGTGATCCGGACTGGTGCACATAAATACATGTACTGTGTGCAGTGAGGGATGACATTACCACCCATGGTGAATGCGGGCAGTGCTCTGCAGTTGCTTAAACTAAATATCATGCTTTTTTTGGGGGGGGAGATAATAAGGCCACAGGAGGTAGCAGACATGTAAAAATCATGGAGCATGTGCTGAAGGTCATGAGGTGAGGTCGTGTGGATGTATTTGTCGTCCGTATAGGAGGTAACGGTAGTACCGCGGATGACAGGAAGGAGGGGGAGTTGACGATGCATAAGGATATTGAATAGAAAAGGACTTAGCAACCCCCCCCCCAAGGAGTGCCTACTTCAAACCGTTCATAGGAGCTTTACGACCCTTTAAAAAGGACACGTGATGTTCTGTTGCAGAGATATCCCCGTATCCATTTCAGTATGTTCCCCTGAACACCAAACTCCACCAGCTGGTCAAGAATAATTTCCATTTTGGCTATGTCGAAGGCAGATTTGAGGTCCATGAGGGCGACCACACTGGTGGGGGAAAGGCGGGTGTAGGGTTCAGCGAGGCAGTGATGTGTGCTCCATTGCGGGAGGAAACCATAAAGACTTGGGGAGAGCTTATCCTGTAGATGGTGCATGAGCCGGACAAGAAGGATGCGTTCAAACACTTTGCTGAAACGGAGGTGAGGGAGATAGGCCTAAATTTGTCGGTTCCAGGTTTTAGTAGAGGAATAATAGTTCTTCTGGCCCAGGCAGAGGGCACTTGCCCCAAGTGAAAGCAAAGATTGAGGAGCTGCAGTAGGGGGTTACCAGGAACTTTCTGAAGAAGACGGAGAACTTGATATGTAAGACCATCTTCCCAAGGGGCAGTAGCCTTAACCCTAGCAAGAGCACGTCGTAGTTCATCCTCTGTGAATGGGACATCATCCTCCTCATCTGTCTGTAGTATTGCACCCATCAGGCAGAGGTTACGAATGCTGCGGTGGGAGGAGAGTGCCTCTTGAACATCCCCAGGAAGGTTACAAGTTTGTGACTGCGCTTACCTGGTAGTAATGAGGTCCTGAGCATATTAAAGCAGACTGTGGTGTAGAGCACAGGTGGATTTTTTCTTGACGGCCTTCCTTATAAGATGCCACATAGTCCCAGCGCTAGTCTGATGGTTAATACTATCCGTAAATTTTTGCCAATACTCTGTGTACGCACACTTCTGCAGGGCAACCAGATCATCCCTTGCCAACTGATATTGGTGCAGGTGGTCAGGTGTGGGCTGTCTTTGAAAGGAGAGTCCAGCATCCACAGCTGTCCTTTCCGCCTGGGCAATACGCTGATCCAGAGTCCAGGAGTGAGCCTCATGGTGACGTGGAATGTGTGGCTTGAGAACATAATGTGTGTGGAAGTCATGTGTAGAATTCACCCAGGAGTTGTATAAGCTGTCAGGAGAAAGGAGATCAAAAGTTGGAAGGAGGTGAGAGATAAAGGAAATATAAGTGGGGCAGTACTTGGGAGGAATACATATGCGGGTACGGTGATGTGGGAGGGTAGCTGGAGTCTGAAGTAGGGAGTATTTCAGGCTAAGGGCAACATGGTCAGAAAAGAGAGAAAGGATAGAAGAGCAGGAGACATTAGGTACCACAAGGCCAGCTGTGAGAATGTGGTCTACAATTCCCCCACGAGTGTGTGTGGCACCACCAGTATCTTAGCGCATGAGGCGGTAGCGACGGATGTAGTCAAGCAGAGGCTTGCCACCGCAGTTGGGAGTGGGAGATGAGTCACCAAGGGCAGGGTGTCTAGCGTTAAAGTCCCCCATATAGATCATTCCACTGTTTGTAGGTATTGGAAGGGCTGGTAGATTAATTACACCGGGGGCAGAGTAGACATTGCACAACCGAAGAGTACCATTCCCAACAGTGATTTCAAAGAGCTGAAAGGTCATATCAACTTGTGCAGAAGAACCAAGGAGCGTGTGAGGTAATGAGTCCTCTACTGGTATAATGTACATATGAAACATACCCTGTGAGCAAAGGAGCCACCTCCCTTGGTGAAGCATCACCAGGAAAAGCCCCTTGTATGAAGATAAGCTGCGGATGATGACGATAAACATAGGCTCTAAATGCAGTGAGTTTAGATGAGTGTCTAACTCCAAAGGCATTCTAAGAGAGGGCATGAAATCGTATGCGACTAGCAAATCTTACTCTTACTTTTGCGGAGGGCAGCTTAAGTGGGCAGGGCACTATCAGACTGAGCATGGGACGAGGAAGGCCTGGGCTGTGCATCAGTCAACTTCTCAAGGTGAGAGGCGTCCTTATTAAGCTTGTCAGTTAGAGTCGTGACGGTGGCGATAACAACATGATGAGACTCGACCAGACTTACAAGAGTCCTTTTCGTTGTAGCTTGCTGGGTGACCATACTGTCAATGCAGGCACCTGTGGTATCAAAGCAAGCTGTGAGAGCTGTACAGCGGGAATCCAGGATAGCAACAGCCTTACGGAGAGCAATGATGTCAGCAGAGTCAGTAGGACGTAAAGAGGAAGGTGTGGCGATGGTTGATGGCGGGGGCAGTGGAGCGCACTCAGGTGGTGTGGCACTAGACCGTCCAGCACAGTCATGCCAGATGTTGACCCCAGGCATGTTGCACCGAATACACTTCCACTGCGAGGTGTCTGGCGAAGGCTGAGACGTGGATCCCAAAGCAGTATCACAAGCAGCGGCAGCAGCAGATGAGGCATGAATATGGTGCGGACAGGAGCATGTATCATGGCCAGCAACACACCATGCAAATCTGACCGAAGCAAAACAGTAGCGTGAGATATGGCCAATACCCAGCATTTAAAACACCAAGGCTGCTTGTCCTTCATCCTGCGCAGTTCACATGAAGGGAGGCAAGGGAGAAAGGAAAACTCGACGATGGGTGGGGGTGGTTCAGGGAGACTCCAGGTCAAGACAATAGGGTTGATAGGCACCCCGTCCCGAAAGAACTGTCAAGCAGTGTGCACACCTGTTAGCTCCTTGGCAAGGGAATGGTCAAGTGCAATAGGGTAGCTAGTAACGAGGTATGTTGGGAACTTACGGGGCTGCTCAATTGAGTCCTGAATATCACACTGTAGAGCAAGAAAATCACCAATCGTGACCCTGTCACTGATGTCCTTGCAACGCCTCGAGATGTAGACAAAGCGTGATGTAACCGAAGACATCTTCACCTCAGCCAGCTCCTGATCTAGACAAAAAGTTTTGGTGACATTAGCAAGTCAACAAAGCTTCACTTCACTGGAGGGATTTTCTTGGAAGCCCAGCTTGACATAATCCATCCGGTGAGCAAAGGTTTGGGCAGCAGATGGGAGCGACGAGAGTGCAGCTGACTGGAGTGATAAAGAGGTAGCACAAGGGGGCAACAAAGGTACAGCATTAGGAAGAGGGCAGTGCAAGGGACTGTCAGAGGATGCAAGTTGCGCAGCATCCTTGTCTGTCTTGTGCGTCTTGGCAGCAGGCGACTTTGAATCACTGCTGGTATCAGATCCGTGGTCAATGGGGCGTTTAGATGAGGCAGAGTTCAGAAGTCGAGAGCACGTAACCTAAGCTGGTGGCTGCTGATGTCTACAGGGCGGAAGAGGAGGCCAGTCCCGCATATCCTGGCCATCCTCGTCACACAGGGCAAGGTCGGCCTCGATATCCACCACGGAGGATGGTCCGAAATAGTCCATGGTGCCAGGTGAGGTGGCAACTCTAACTTAGAGAGATGTCAACGAGAGAGGGAGGCGACCATGACGTCACACACTTTGTACTGCGCATACGCAAGTCCGAGGCAGCCGAACGTAGGGGGTGTAACCACTGACAGATAGTTTTTTCTCAAAACTACAGCCTAAGTCCAAAAAAAAACCAAACAGCACTGTTGACACTAAAATGACAGCTGTGTCTTACTTTGAATCTCGGCACGGTGACGAAGCAAACAGCTCTGCAGAACCCTCAGAAATCAGCAATAACTGTAGAGCTCACTCATTCGTCTGTTGTAAACAATCCTGGCACCATGACAGTCAGAGAGAGAGAGAGAGAGAGAGAGAGAGAGAGAGAGAGAGAGAGAGAGAGAGGAGAGAGAGAGGAGAGAGAGAGAGAGAGAGAACAAAAATCCAAACAAATAAACATTCACAAATTAAAAACAAACTTTAGTTTTAGGGTAATCCCAAAAAATATTTGACCGAAATTTTTAGCGATTTTATAGCGGTATATTTTGTACCTTCAATTTTGTATCGGTAATTTTTGTTTTTAATTTGCATTTCATACTCTTTACCAGTTTACAGGTATTGGTGGCATTTTTTTTTTTTTACATGTTTCACTTTGTATTGATATTCATATTACTTTTATTATTATTATTATTATTATTATTATTATTATTATTATTATTATTATTATTATTATTATTTTTATTATTATTTCGCAGAGACATTTATTCCATATTACCTTAATTTCTTGTTTATATAATTCCAGGACAAGGCCAAAAAGAGTTCGCATCAGTTCGTAGCCGTGTGTTACAGTAACTCCGCCACATGCGATGTTTGTAGCAAACCCATGACCAACAAACCTGCCCTCAGATGCGAGAGTGAGTACATACGTTTAGTTTATCATTAATTCATGCAAATATTTATTGATTTATTGATTTATTGATTTATTCATTTATTTTCATGAATATATATTTATTTTTCTGATGGATGAGTTCCAGTTTTCAGGTAAATAAGATTGCATTGAAAATACCAGTGACTTCCTTTGTAGAAAAACTAAATAATTTTTATATAATTATTTTAATGGCGTAGTTTTCAGGTTTTTTAAGCATTGGAAATTTTATTGATTTTATATTCCTGTTATAATTTTTTTTTCTGTTAACGACGTAGATTGTCTCTTTTGATGTTTGATGTTAATTGAAAATTTTGTGTCATTATTTTATTTGGTTTCTACAAATTGGATTTTGAGGTTAATGACATTTACTTGTTTCGCCAGGTTTGAACTTTGCATATATTATGACTTCCTTGTTGTTACGCGTTTTTATCTCTTTAAAATCCAGTATCCTTAGGTGCTCTAATGTGCGAGACTGATAGATAGACAGATGGATAGATAAATAGACAAGGAGAGAGAGAGAGAGAGAGAGAGAGAGAGAGAGAGAGGAGAGAGAGAGAGAGAGAGAGAGAGAGAGAGGCTTGGAATGATGTACAGCTTGACGTGTGGTAGACATGTAGGGAGCTTCACTGAAAAATGGATACAAAGGAAGATGTTATGTAAATTATGTTTAATATTGTGAACTTACACAGGTCTTTTAAGTAATAAGAGGATTAGTTATGGTATTGAGACCATATATCATTCAGAAATATTCAGCTCTTGTGTTTTTATAGAACATAAATAGTTTGAGACACGTTTATTTGGTTCTATGTTATTTGACCCCGCCCCTCCTTTTTACGGCAGACATGATATATTTGAGCCCTTTCCATGTAGGTATCTGTGTCGTGCAGATTATTCCCGTTATTATATTTTTTTAAATTTTTTTTTTCTGTCTGATAGGCAAACAAACAAACAAACTTTATTTCCATTTCAATACAATGGGTATTCGTCATCCAGGGCAAGCCCCAACCCCCCACTGTGTTGTCCAACCACCGCAGTTCTTGCCAGTAAACAGCTTAAACTCTCGGGTTTGGACGGGAACCGATCTTTCGACCTCGTGTAGTAGGTTGGTCCATGGCACCAATCGCATGTTGCGATACTGGACTTAAAAAGGGCTGTCCATGACAGTTCGATGATAAGTCTTCCTTCTGTTACGGTGCCTTTTCAATGCATACATCAACTCCTAATATTCCTAGATATTCGTTACATCTCTCTTATTATCCCTTCACTTCAGACAAGTCGCAACACTCTCCATCTCTGTTTCTCTTTACTTTGTGTTTTCTTCGTGTCCCAGCCCGATGTAGGTAATTTTATTTTTGGTTCGTCCTGGTGTCACAGTCATAAAAAAAAAAAAAATCTTATTTTGCGGACGCTCTAAAAAAGAAAAGAAAAACATGATCGAATAAATCTCTCTTAAATGCAACCTGTAGCGCCTGCCCAACATCACCCCCCCCCCTTATATCTCGTATCGATAACGAGTTTGATGGACAGAAGAGTCAGAGGGGCGTTTAATTGAGCACAAAACTTTGACAATAAATCAAGGATTGTAGAAAAGAAAAAGAAAACTTAGATAATTAGTGTTGGTTCAGCCAAGAGGTGAGTGTATGAGAAAAATATCCTTCCTGATCAAAAGTGGAGTTCGCTTCAATATTAAGTAGTATAAAAAAGGCTTCTTTAATTTACAACCTGCCTCTTCCCATATCCTCTTTATCTGTGAATTTTTCTCATTGTCCCATTATATATATATTATATATATATATATATATATATATATATATATATATATATATATATATATATATATATATATATATATATATATATATATTAACCATAGGGAACTAGATGATAGTGAATATACACTAGATATTGACTCTGTCATTTAAGTAAACACCAAATTTAAGGATATTTTTACAACTTTTCTTACAAAAAGAAATAAGGGTGACAGAGAAATCAAAGTTACCCTCGTATGTCCTACATGATCTAGGAAGCGTTTAAGAGGGATATCCCTCGTGTTATGAGAGGAAGTATTCCACACCTTTGTAAGTCTAGCATTATGAATCTCCTGTTATTGGGAGCAGGTTGATAGCACTCTCCCCCTCTCTCATTTTATTTTCTTGCCAGTATATGATACCTGAATCTTTAGGTACACTGAAGCCTTGCTAGCTATATCCTAAGGTTTTGAAAATAATGCCTTGTTCGGAAAAAAGATATATATATATATATATATATATATATATATATATATGTTTGTGTGTGTGTGTGTGTGTGTGTGTGTGTGTGTGTGTGTGTGTGTGTGTGTGTGTGTGTGTGTGTGTGTGTGTATTTCTGATTTTGTTTCTTGCCGTAAATCTGCTGTAGGAGGATTGTGTGGAATGAAATGAAATTATACTATAGTGATTCTTTTGTTAGTGGTCTGGCTGTCTTTCAGTCTTTTTTCTTTAAAGGTATTATATATATATATATATATATATATATATATATATATATATATATATATATATATATTTTTTTTTTTTTTTTAAGAAATGAACTGCGTAGCGGCTGTGCTATTGTGCATGGAGTTCTATACGTATATACTAATTGGCTTTTAGATGAATCGAAATAGGACTCTATTTTTATTTTATTTTATTGTTTATTAACGGTTTCCTTTCCTTGCAATACATTTTACGTTTATGTTACTTATATTTCTTTATTTAAGTATTTACATTCTCTTACTAATATTTCCTTTTGTATTTCAGCTTGTCAAGTCTGTGTTCATGAAAACTCCTGTAAAGATCAAATTTCCGATTGTTCGAAGTTGAAAAATCCTAAGGTAAGAGATGCTGGATCATCGTAAGAGTAGTTTCATTGCATTCAGGTATTCAAACCTTTATATGGAGACTTAAATAATCTCCAGAAGATGAATATAACAACCATGAGAACATTTGTTGTCATATTAATGAGTCGTTGTATAATAATGTGTAAGTAGTTACAAATTAAGATTCCTTTTGAAAGGTGCCATATTCACCCAGTATTACGTTGCTGACGTTAGAATTTCATCTCTGGTCTTGAATGTTATTTCATGTTGCTTACAGAAATACTGAGATTTGTGTAATCGATATATATGTCTAGCATATGTCAAGGACAAAGTCACATCCAAGAGACTGGATGTTATGTTAAGGCTTTGTGATTGCATGAACAAGCTTCATAGCTTATGTAAAATCATTTGTTTTTATTAATAACTTGAAAAGGAACATCTTGGCTGTTTTAAATTTTAAATGTAAAGTATTCTTATAATATGATGTGCCATGGGATGGCTGTATCCTTAATAATAATACGTAAGAAAACCTTATTATGCTGAAGGAAACCGTAATGATATAGAGCTAGTGAAGGAATTTAATGTATGGTAGTTACCTTTTATAATATTGCAAATCATAATTTTGTAAACATTTTAACCGCCTTTATTATTCTGTATAAAAGAGGTTTACAACTATGTGATCAAGATTTAGCAGAAATAACCAAAGTGTTATCTGTATTGAAACTTTTAGTTCTATTGTTTTTGAATATATATATATATATATATATATATATATATATATATATATATATATATATATATATATATATATATATATATATATATATATATATATATATATATATATATATAAACTGTAAATTGTATACATATAGAGGCGAGGTTTCGCAATTCAGCCTTTTTATCACTGCATATGCATGAGCAAGTACCATTTATATACTGCATATATTTATTTTTGGCTTTTCGCCCACATATCGCATTGTTGGCGCTATGCACTTAAAGCAGCAGCAGAAGCTTGCCGCTTAAAATGAAGAGAGGCATCATTGTAAAATAATTACTATTTTCCTTTTTTTTGCGCTGTAATTTTGTATTAACCAGAACAGATATCTATTGTAATACCCCTTATACTGGTGTAATTTATAATAATGTCGAAGTTTACATCTCAGTATATATATGGAAAGGAGAACTGAGAAGATTTTTTTTTTTTTTGCTGTAAATGTTATTTATTTTTACCTCATTTAATTATAAGGGCATGTTGTTTTTGGAGACAGTATATCATATCCCATTATTATGTCATCCTGAACATTCACTTTCTATGTGGTTGAATGTAATAGGAGGATTCATGTGTCTTGCTTTTCTTGAGAGGGTGAGTAATCAAAACTTGGGTGGAATCTTTATGTTCACTTTCCTTTTGTTTGTTATTCTAGCACATCCAGTTGGCTGCGGGACTCACAACATTGGTGAGCTAAATGCTTCCCTTTTCCATTTTTAACATGAATATTTAGTCTTGTTTTTTTTCTTTTGGAATCACCGTTAACAGCCTTTATCTTGCTTCCCTTTGAATCTCACCCTTTATAGAAGTCCTCTCCAAACTTCACTCAAAACGCAGTTCCCTTCGTACTGGGAGGTTACAAATTCTAACCTGTACTCTATAGTTTATGACATTAGTAATATGCTATTCATCTCAGAAGTATCTTCCAATCAACCTTCTCTGAGTATCTCTAATAAACTAAGCTGTTTTACTTTTAAGAAAGTTTGTTTTGCATATCTTCTCAAAAGTTAATGTAAATGAAAACATGTCACAGAGAGAATTGTTCTCTCAAAATTCACGCCAGTGAGTTGACCCTTGTCAAGACCTCTTTTTAAAAAGATTTCATTTATAAATTATAATTCCATGTTTGACCATTTTTACCTCCTTTATTGTATTCTTTTACCTGCAAATTAAATGTAGAATCTTCTTCTCTAATAGTATTCCACTCATTATATAGAAGGTTTATAATAGAAAAATTTGACAAGTAGTTGTTTTAAGTACATATGAATAGCGCTGTATATTTATTGAGCAGTGTCACAGATCAGTAATTCCCATATTTGCACTTCTTTGTGTTATTTCTCGAGTTTGCTTCTTGAGGGTTTATGCAAACATGAGTGTTAAATCTGCAAAAAAGAGAGTATGTTTCACTACTACAGTAATGCATTAACAAACTACAGTTAATATTTTCTTAAGCATTTTACATGTGCAATGCACTGCTGAAGAGTCTTTGTAATCAGATGAGATATTGCACGACACATATAACTGAGTTTCTAAAAAAAGCTGTGTTATTACTCTCATCTGCTTCTTCTTTATATTCTATAAATTTCTATTTCTTCCTTTTCATTTCTCAGTAATATTATCTTTTAATATGTGTATTTTCAGTTCCACATGGTATTGCTTTTCTTTCATTTTTAGTGCTTTGCTTTTGCTTACTGAGGCGTATGGAATTGCCCTATTGACATTAGAGACATTGTATATACACTTAATCCTCGATTTAACGGACTAATGGGGGGGGGGAATTAGCCCCATAAATACGATTGATTTTTTTTTTTGAATTGAGGTCTGTAGTTTCAACATCTACATTATGAAAAGAAGAGGAATTATGCTTTTAATTAAGAACATGAAGCAAAACATCCGATGTAATAATGTAAAATACCTTGTACTCTGTAAATGTAATAAATTCAAAATTTTTATATTTCTGTGTTTTGTGTGTGTGTGTGTGTGTGTGTGTGTGTGTGTGTGTGTGTGTGTGTGTGTGTGTGTGTGATTACCTAATTGTGATTACCTAATTGTGTTTACGGGAAAGAGCCCAAAGCTCGTATCTTCCCGTCTCCTGATCGGTTCCATTTTATACTTAGTGATACTTATCATACCTGTCCTTAAAACTATGGATTGAGATAGCATTAACTACCTCCTCGCTTAGCGAATTCCAATTATCAACTACTCTTACACTGAAAAAGTATTTCCTTACATCCTGCGAAGAAGTTTTCTTACGAAGCTTCAAACTGTGACCTCTAGTTCTAGAGCCAGCCATATCAAAATATCGATCCCTATCCACTCTATCATAACCAAGAAGGAATTTAAAGACTGTCACCATATCCCCCCCTCACTCTTCTAGCTTCGAGTGATGGTAAGTCTAATTCCCTCAGCCTCTCATCATAACCGAGATTGCGTATTTCTGGCACCAGTTTCGTGGCATGTCTTTGAACTTTTTCAAGCTTAGCTATGTGCTTTTTCAAGTGCGGATTCCAAAAGGGGGCTGCATATTCGAGTTTTGGCCTCACATAGGTTACATAAATATTTCTGAACATTTCCTTGTCCATGTGCCTGAAGGCTACCCTTACATTTGATAAGAATGCATATGCTGCCCTTACTACGCCATTTATATGTATTTCTGGAGACAAATCTGCCAATATGTTTACTCCTAGATCTCTCTCATTTTCTGTCTCCTGAAGTTGTACTCCAGCCACCGAGTAGTCAAGCTTGGGCCTTCTTGCACTTGTACCCATTCTCATTACCTTACATTTTGAGGTATTGAATTTCATTAGCCACTTTTCTGACCACTCATGCAGATTATTTAGATCCTCCTGAAGTTCTCTACCATTGTTCTCGTTTTTTACTTTCTTCACAATCTTTGCATCATCTGCAAACATATTCATGAATGAATTTACAGACTCTGGTAGGTCATTTACATATACAAGGAACAAAAGTGGCCCTAAAACTGAACCCTGTGGAACTCCACTACTAACTCTTCTCCATTCAGACACTGAGTGTCTTACTCTAACCCTCTGTTCCCTTCCTTCTAAGTAAGTTTTTATCCATTCCAAGACATTTCCACCTATTCTAGCCATTGATTGCAGCTTCCTAATAAGTCTCCCATGTGGAACAGTGTCAAACGCTTTCTGGAAGTCTAGGAATATGCAATCTGCCCAGCCCTCTCTTTCCTGTAAGATTTGGCTTACCTCATCATAAAATTCTAATAAGTTTGTTACTGTTGATCTTCCTTCTCTGAAGCCATGTTGCCTCACTGACAAAAAGTTGAAGGATTCCAAGTGAAGAGAGATATGTTTCCTTAGTAGTTTCTCCATAAGTTTGCAAACTATGCTGGTCAAGGAAACTGGTCTATAGTTCAGAGCCATATCCCTCCTTCCCTTTTTGAAGATAGGTATCACATTTGCTTGTTTCCAGCATCTTGGAATCTCCCCCGACTCCAATGACTCCTTAAATATGATACTTAGTGCCACTGATATTGTGTTTGCGCATTTTTTAAGCACATGAGGGGATATGTCATCAGGACCTGTAGCTTTATGAACATCTAAATCCATCAGCGCTTTGCATACCTCTGTGGCTGTAAGGTTGATGTTCTCTAATACCGGCCCTTGAGCTTCTATCACTGCAATCTGAGGGGGTGGGGTATTTTCTACTGTAAATACTGACTGAAACTCCTTGTTCAATTCTTTGCAGATCTCTTCGTCCGTCTCAGTGATGCTTCCATCCGCTCTCTTTAGCCTTAAAACCTGTTCTTTTACCTTCAGTTTTCCTCTGATAAAGCTGTGGAAAAGCTTGGGATTTTCTTTAGCCTTCCTGGTGATGTCCCTCTCATAATCTTTCTCTGCCTCTCTCCTTTTACTTAGGTAGTCGTTTCTTGCTCTTTTGTAGGTTTGCCAGGCATTTATGTTTTTTCTCCTCCTATACCTTTTCCAGCATTTGTCTCTCCACTCCTTAGCTCTTTTACACCCATTATCGAACCATTTCTCTCTGGCATGAATTACACCTACTTTGGTGACAGGTATGCAGCAATCTACTATCTTCCCATATTTCTCACAAAAGATGTCATACATTTCTTGTACAGATTTGTTGTAAAATAAGGTTCTCCAGTCAATAACTGCAAAAAGCTCATTCATTTTGATGTAATCTCCTTTCTGATAGTTCCTCCTCATGTCCTCAGTGCCTCTACTCTCAGGAAGAATGTCTTCAATGATATACTCTATCAACAACACACAGTGGTCACTCTTTCCAATTGGTGGTTCATACTCAATATTTTCAATATCCAACACATTATCTGTGAACACCAGATCAAGTAGTGATGGCTCATCCCCACCCCTGGCTCTTGTTGGTTCCATTACATGTTGGTGTAGGAAATTCCCTTGTACGCAATCTAGGAATCTTGCCCCAAAGGAGTCCTCACCACTGTGTGGGTCAAGATTTATCCAATCTATCTCTTTATGATTAAAGTCTCCCATAATCAAAATCCTACATTTTTTCTCCCGCGCCATGTTAACAACTGAGTTTATGACTTCAATCGTACCTATATGACTTTCCTCATAAATTTCAAGCCTATTTTGGTTCCTTGGTGGGTTGTATACAACAGTTATTATAATGCTCTCTGACCCAGTATTTATGCGAGCAACAAGAAATTCCCTGAACTCACTTTCTATAGCCAAGTTTATCTCTTCAACTTGAATCCTCTCACTTATGAGCAGTGCTATCCCTCCACCAGTCCTCTCAGATCTTTCGACCCTTAGTATTCTGAAGCCCTTAGGAAAAACTGTGACACTGTTTATGTCCTCACTCAACTTAGTCTCTGTAATTGCTACTATATCTGCCTTACTGTTGTGAATCCTATCTTTTAATTCTACTGCCTTACCAGCTAATCCATCAGCATTTGTGTATAACAGTCTTAATGAGGCCCCATCCCCTGATCTTCTGTCATTATCTTCTTTATCTCCCCTTTGTCTGGAAGTATTCCGTAACGAAAATTTTTCTTCTCTTCTTCATTTCTTTCATCATTTAACCTTCTTGCCTCTTGCAACAAGTTTTTGATCTTTCCCATCTCTTCCTGTGTTC
>JAXCGZ010010293.1:10000-37375 GCA_037179515.1 Halocaridina rubra | reverse complement strand
GTATATATATATATAGTACTATATATATATATATATATATATATATATATATATATATATATATATATAGTATATATATATATATATACTATATATTATATACTATATATATATATATATATATATATATATGTTTGTTCCGGTTTGATGTCACGGACTCCCTTTTCTACCAAGGGCTAGGATGGTTGCCTTCTAGCAAAGGACTTGTTTTGGCAGATGTAATCGCTACCCTGAGTGCATGCCCATGCACATATATATATATATATATATATATATATATATATATATATATATATATATATATAATATATATATATATATATATATATATATATATATATATATATATATATATATATATATATATATATGCACCTCACCTAGCGTCATTAATTGGTTCCAGGAGAGACAACTTAAGTCAAAAAACGACTTAAATCGAATTAGCTTGTCTCTATGCTAGCCTAGATATACAGATTTACTGTAGTAGTAGTATAGTTGGGTGGGATAAGCCTTTTGCAGCGGCTCCCAAGTCTAGGTTAAGCTTTGCTGAATTGTTTGTGCGGTTTTTATTATTTGATTTTTTTTTCTACAAATTCTTTTTATAAATTTTTTTCTTTCTTTGACATCTTTTTCACTACAATATCTAAATAACAATATATTAGCAATTATTTCAATTTTCTTTTCTATATATATGGTTGTGCTAAAAAAACTATATTCTGTTCTTATTTGTGCATATGCTTCACAAAATAGTAGAAAATTTTCTAGGCTCTCTTCACATTGTTCACACGTTGGGCAGGTAGTATATTTTTAAATTTATGTACAGTAAACAAATTAATGAACTCTGTTATGCCGTTGGAAACAGGCTTAGCATGGGGGCCAGTGTTGCCAGATAAAGTGGATGTTTTTATTTTCAAATGTATGGTACATTTTAAGATATGTATTACTTACAAGATGGTAGTACTGTAATTTAAACAAAAATGTGCTTCATCTTTAAGATACTTGAAATAACTTACCAGCTTATATGTATGTTTTTTATATTTATCATTTCTCTCATTTATATATTCTGGCAACACTGATGGTGGCAGTTAAGACGAGGATATGTATATGTAAATGACCTACCAGAGTCTGTAAATTCATTCATGAATATGTTTGCAGATGATGCAAAGATTGTGAAGAAAGTAAAAAACGAGAACAATGGTAGAGAACTTCAGGAGGATCTAAATAATCTGCATGAGTGGTCAGAAAAGTGGCTAATGAAATTCAGTACTTCAAAATGTAAGGTAATGAGAATGGGTACAAGTGCTAGAAGGCCCAAGCTTGACTACTCGGTGGCTGGAGTACAACTTCAAGAGACAGAAAATGAGAGAGATCTAGGAGTAAACATACTGGCAGATTTGTCTCCAGAAATACATATAAATGGCATAGTAAGGGCAGCATATGCATTCTTATCAAATGTAAGGGTAGCCTTCAGGCACATAGAGAAGGAAATGTTCAGAAATATTTATGTAACCTATGTGAGGCCAAAACTCGAATATGCAGCCCCCTTTTGGAATCCGCACTTGAAAAAGCACATAGCTAAGCTTGAAAAAGTTCAAAGACATGCCACGAAACTGGTGCCAGAAATACGCAATCTCAGTTATGATGAGAGGCTGAGGGAATTAGAAAGCTAGAAGAGTGAGGGGGGATATGGTGACAGTCTTTAAATTCCTTCATGGTTATGATAGACTGGATAGGGATCGATATTTTGATATGGCTGGCTCTAGAACTAGAGGTCATAGTTTGAAGCTTCGTAAGAAAACTTCTTTGCAGGATGTAAGAAAATACTTTTTCAGTGTAAGAGTAGTTGATAATTGAAATTCGCTAAGCGAGGAGGTAGTTAATGCTATCTCAATCCATAGTTTTAAGGACAGGTATGATAAGTATCACTAAGTATAAAATGGAACCGATCAGGAGACGGGAAGATACGAGCTTTGGGCTCTTTCCCGTAAACACAATTAGGTAATCACTTCCGATCAGCTGATGCACCCTCACATGCTATTTCCCTGACAATATTATATTAAAAATAACTTTGTTGTTTGTTCTTAATGCTTTTTTTTTCTTATTCTTTTTATTATTATTATTATTATTATTACTATTATTATTATGACGAGTGACGACGCCTAACGGTAGATATTGGAACTACTGTACGTATTTTAATAAGAATTTTATATGCTTTTATTCTTATTCAATAAATGCAAGTGCCTGCTGCATTCTTATTCTTATTTGTTATTATTATTATTATTATTATTATTATTATTATTATTATTATTATTATTATTACTATTGTTCTTATGACGAGTGACGACGCCTAACGGTAGATATTGGAACTACTGTATGTATTTTAATAAGATATTTATATGCTTTTATTCTTATTTATTGTACAGTAACATGATTTTATGTGCTTTTGTTTTTATTTATAGTACACTAACATGATTTCATGTGCTTTTAATGGTTTTTTAGTGATATTATGATTCCAATATTTGTAGCGGACAGACGTAAAGTTGATTATAATGACGTAAGCTTTATTATTATTTTTTTTTCCATATATTTTTTTTTAAGCCGACGTATAATCGAGAACGACTTAACTCGAAACGACCTAAGCCGAGGTACACCTGTATATATATATATATATATATATATATATATATATATATATATATATATATATATATATATATATATATATATATATATATATATATATATATATATAGTAATCCCTCGCTATATCGCGGTTCACCTATCATGGATTCAGTTCATAGCGGTTTTTTTTTTCTGAGTATATGCGAAAATATTAAACAAAATAAAAATTTTCAGTATTCTCATTATTTTATTGAAAACAAAAATTTCCATTATTTTATTGATACAGAAATGTATTTCCAAACCTAAGAATAATAAAACAGTAAGATATAGTAAAAAACATAAATTTGAACATGTAACTCTGCACCATAGAAAGTACGATACCGGTATCAGCTTTTCGGAAAACCCAAAGGGTCACACCTACGTGAGCTAGCATATATTAAAATTTCCATTAGCTTCATTATTTTATTGATAGAAAAAATTTATTTCTTAGCCTAAGAATAATAAAACAGTAAAAAACATAAATAATCACAGTATTACACCATGTAAAATACAAACAAACAAACAAACAAAAAATCAAACATTTAATTCCATTTTGTACAATGGTTATTCAACATTAATAGAAACTTATAAGTAGACATGTAATTAAACTAATAAATAAGAGGGTAATATATATAGTTGAATTAAATGTAGCTTTCATAGAAAATAATAATGCTGTAATAAAAATGTTAACAATAATGTTAATAATAAAGTAGTAAGAATGACACTAGATACAGGATTGTTATTATCGGCATCATTTCCATATTTGTTTTCCTTACAATGAGAATAATTAGTTCTTGAAAAGCAGCAACTATTTGTCCAAAAGAAAACTATATGGGTTGCCTTTGAAAGCTGTGAAGGAGGATGCATTTTTAAGATGCTCTGGAATATTATTCCAGAGTGTTGGCCCATTGATAGTGATCATCTTTGAACCTGCTTCTGTGTTTGTTCTGTGAATAAAGAGCTCACTGCACTGTCTTGTGTTGGTTCCCCTTATATCCCTGACTGTTTTTAAATCAAATAGCCAGCTAGGATAATGATGATCCAAAATTTTGAATACAAAAACATAAATAGCATAAGCGACCTTGTTTTCTGCCCGCAGCCACCCAAGTTTATTGAGAGCTGGTGTGATGTGGTCATATTTTCTTATTCCTCCCAGGGCAACTCGAGCTGCAAAATTAATAAGCTTCTGTATTCTGTTTATCTGAGTCTTAGTGGTAGCTCCCCAAACAGTTGTGCAGTAATTAATGTGACTTAGGGCTAGAGATTCAACAACAGTTATCCGAGTGGTAGTCTCAATATTGTCTCTTATACGTGATAAGTGCATTAATGTTCCTGTAACATTTTTGCATACTTTATCTATGTGGGAATCAAACAACATGTGGTTATCAAAGTGAATTCCTAGGTTTTTTATTGTTTTGCTAGGTGTGATAATATTGTCACAAAAATTAATTGTTGTGTTTTCTGGAATTTGTGCTATGTGGAACCTTGAACCAATAAACATGCATTGTGTTTTACTTTAGTTAATTAACAGCACAATTTCTTGAAAATAGGTTTTAATTTTTGACAGAGTGTTTTCTGCTCTTAAAGTTAGCTCTGGGAGATTATTAATATCACCACTAAGTAGTAGTTGAGTGTCATCTGCATATTGTATGACTAGACAGTCAGAAATGAAAGAAGATAGATCATTTACGTAAATGGAGAAGAGGATAGGACCAAGTACTGATCCCTGTGGATTACCAAATGATGCAGTTTTTGGCACAGAGATAATGTTGTTAAGACGTATAGACTGTTTACGATTAGATAGATACTCGCTAAACCAGCTCAGATCAATATTTAAGTTAGTACATTTACTTAAAAGAATTTCATGGTTTACACTGTCGAGGGCTTTTGATAAGGCCAATAATACAAGCGGAGATATTTTTTTTCATATCTATATTATTATAGATACTATTCGTAACTTTGAGCAGTGCAGTTTCCATCGAGAGTTTCGGTCTGAAACCATGTTGGTTAATAGATAATAGTCTATTTGACTCTAAATATGACATAAGTTGGCATGCAACAATTTTTTCTAATATTTTAGAGAAAATGGGTAGCAGGGAAATGGGACGATAGTTTGTCACATCTTCTCTGTCCCCCTTTTTATGCAGAGGTATACATGTGATATTTTCCAAGAGTCAGGAAACTTTTTTAGTAACAATGGAAGTGTTCATAATAGTTAGAATATAGGATGCAATCATGGGTAGAGTATCTTTGATGAACTGAAATGGTATACCATCTGAACCATAAGAGCCAGAGTTTCTTAGGCTCTTTATAATAAGAATTAGGGTAGCACAATCGATAGGATTTATCTTGAAGTACTCTCTTGTGTTTACATTGGAAGAATTGTCATTTAAGCAATTACTCATATTCACTGAGTTGATGTTTTCTTGAGGTTTTTCATATGTATTTTTGTCAACGTTAGCAAAATAGTTATTAAAGTTTTCCGCTTTGTCTTTCAACTCCATAATATTTTCATAACTTTCTGAGGTACTCTTTTTGTTTGGCATCATGCTTTTTATCACTTTCCATGTTGCTGCTGTATCATGTCTAGAGTCATTAAATTGTATTTTGTAACTTACATTGATGAGAGATCTGACACGTTTCTTTTCTGTTCTATAACGTTCTCGGAGAGTCATATCATATCTATTCATTTTTAGCTCTTTTTGTATTTGATTTCTGATTTGCATTGCCTCTTTGATGTCATTAGTTAGCCAGGGGGCTGAGGGGCAGGTTATTTTTCTTGTTACAATGGGTGCACAACTATCTAAGTATTCAAGGAAGACTTTTGTTAGCATCTCAACCTGCAAATCGATGTTATCTGTGTATTTAATTCTGTTAAGTACATTTTTGTTGTTGATTAATGTTTCACAAAAGATATCAGGGGAGTAATTTTTTAGACACCGGAATGTCTTGAAGAGAAGCTCCCTTTTGGGCTTGTTTATGTTTAGCATAGCAATGTTCAGCTCGTGGTCTGCAATTTGGGCAGGGAACTACGTCCCAATAGGGTATACTTTCCACTTTATTTGTTATTATTAGATCTATGAGAGTCCTAGAATTAAGGGTTATGCGGGTCGGTCTTGTCACTATTTGTGTTAACTTCACAGTGTTGATCACCCCTTTCATTTTGTTATCTGCTGAGAGCAAGTCATCATTAAAGTCACCAAGTATGTATATGGGTTTATGGCGCACAGATATTTCTGAATGTTTCTAGCAGATGATTGAATGAACTGGTAGGTGCTTTAGGGTGACGGTAAACACACCCTACAATGAAAGATGGAAGTTTCTGATACTGCACAGTGATCCATAAATCTTCGAGCTCCTCAGTTTTTTCTAAACCTGTGGTTATTTCTGATGCACTAAAATGATTTCTAACATTAATACAGACCCCACCCCCTTGGCCATGGTCATTGCGAAATATTTTAAACTCTGGGATATTCACATATTTATTTTCAGTTGTAGGAGGAAGCCAAGTTTCACTTACACAGAGGATGTCTATGTTGTAGTCTTTTGTTAGCATTATTATTTCCTCAAAATGAGCGAGCAGAGACTGAGCGTTCACATGTACTAATGTTACATTCTTACCATGTTTCATTAGGGTGGTATCCATAGTCATAGTTGTAGTGTAGCAGCATATCGGAAAACGAAAAGGGTCGCGTCAACGTGAGCTAGTACATATTGAAATTTTCATTATTTTATTGATAAAATCAGTATTTCCTAGCCTAAGAGTAATAAAACAGTAAAAAATAGTAAAAAACATAAATTTAAGCATATACACTCACAGTATTGCACCATGTGAAATACTGTACGATAGCGTACACTGTATTGGCGTCTTGGAAAACGCAAAGGCTCGCACCTACGTGAGATAGTTCATGGAATGCTATTGGCTGAAAGGGTGGGAGACGACAAATCACAGAATTGTTTTTCTGTATGTTCTGTATCATGGGGTCTGATTGGTATTTTGATTGAAGTTTGGTTCTCCCACCATCTTCCATTGTCTCGCCTCACTCGTTCAGTCTAACTGACATGTGCGCAGTACGCGTTATGCTTATTAGTATGTTATGCTTCAGGGGTTGGGTTCTTTTGATAACAGTCTCCTATGCCTCAAAAGGCCCCTCTTTAATTTCAAGCGGCTCTTGCAGATCTTCTTTAACGTGTGATTTACAATAGATTTCCTCTACTGGGGGAGCATTAGTATCATTTCCTTTGCCTTAACAGACTCCTCTTTAATTTCAAGCGGCTTCTGCAGATCTTCTTTAAAGTGTGATTTACAAGAGATTTCTTCTGCTGGGGGAGCATCAGTATCGTTTCCTTTGCCTCAACAGACTCCTCTTTAATTGAAGTGGCTTCTGCATATCTTCGTTAACGTGTGATTTAAAAGAGATTTCCTCTATTGGGGGAGCATTAGTGTCATTTTCACAGTTTTCAATGCCATCCACCTCCATCATAGAAGGAGAAGGAACACAATTGGTTTCTGAAGACTGGCATGAATTGAGAACAGTTTGTACAAAGTCCAAATTACTACTGTATTTCAAAACATCACTGATAGGATACTTTGCCTCTCCACTTCCATATTTTTCATAATGATCAAGGGTTTTCCTATGTACTGTATATTCAATTCACTTCGTAACTGAGCCACGAGGAAATTGAAGAACCTGGCCTTACACTCAAACATCTGGCAGCCCTGTATGAACACGTGAAAGCACTCCAACAACTCTCACTAGAACATGGTGATGATGTAGTTCGTTCGGTGACCTTCTGCAACTTTCTCGACGATGCCATGTCATTACCACCGCATTCACGGTAAGTTTACCTATCACTTTCATATACAAAAAATGTAAATTTATGCTTGCATGCTATTATTAATAAAATAAAGGGTGGTTTTTAACAGTACAGGGAGGGTTTATACAGTAAACGTAAAAATAATATGTAAAATACCTGTGTACATATAGGGTGATCCTACTTCGCGGAAATTCACCTATCGCGGTCGGTCCCGGAACCGAACCCCCACGATAAACAAGGGATCACTGTATATATATATATATATATATATATATATATATATATATATATATATATATATATATATATATATATATATATATATATATATATATATATATATATATATATATATATATATATATATATATATATATACAGTCACCTCTCGAATTTATATGAGGATAGGTTCTGATAATGACCATGTAAAGTAAATTTTGCGTATTTTATGGTCTATTTTCATAAAGAATAATGTTAATAGACGTTGATGCATTCCACAAGCGTGTATAAGCACACTATACCAAAGCAAAAAGCTAAGTAAAACACATTTTGCAAGTACATAACCAAGCTGAAATAATCTAAAAGTAAATATGAACAGTACTAAAGATATTCAGATAAACAAAAAAATAAACTAATTAGCTCACTTTATATACGGTGGACAACAGGTGTGTGGTGGGAGTGATCACAGTGCTAAGCCATAATGACTTTCTGACTGGATTATTCAGAGAAAAATCGACCTAATTACCACTAACCAGAGCTTATGCCTTTGTTTGCAGTGTGGTCAGTCAGTACACTCTACAAAATGGGATTTTCACAATTATTGGAGTGATTATTTCACATAAGTCATTGTTGTACTAGTACATCAATGATTTATATATACAGTATATATATATATATATATATATATATATATATATATATATATATATATATATATATATATATATATATATATATATATATATATATATATATATATATATATATATATATAGAGAGAGAGAGAGAGAGAGAGAGAGAGTCATAATTCAATGTTGTACTAATACAACAATGACTTATGTGGTAAAATCTCTCCAATAAGGGTGAAAATCCCATTTTGTAGAGGACACAAGCTCTTGTTAGTGGTCATTAGGTCCATTTTTCTTCCACTCAGCACCTTGTTTATTTTAGTCCGTGTTAATCGTGCAGTTTGAAATTTTTACTATTATTTTGTATACGTGCTACTCCGAATTCGCGTAGTCTAAACTCGTGTAAATGGAGAGGTGACTGTATATATATATATATATATATATATATATATATATATATATATATATATATATATATATATATATATATATATATATATATATATATATATATATACACACACACAGTGTTCCCCCGGTTATTCGCGTTTCTTGGTTCGGGTTCTCACTGTATCACGCGCATGGTGTGTGTGTGTGGTGGTTGTGTGTGTGTGTGTGTGTGTGTGTGTGTGTGTGTTTTTTTTTTTTTTTTTTTTTTTTTTTTTTTTGACACCAGGATGGGCCGAAAAATTATAAAATAAAGCAGACTTTATCATGTTGTAAAGAGAAACAGAGATGGAGAGTGTAATGACCTGTCAGATGTGAAGGGATTATAAAAGATGTGTAATGAATATCCAGCTCTCTGCTGTGTGTTAATATACCTCTGCATTACTTTCATGATGTCTGTTCCAATAATTCTACTTAGATCTTATTATTATTATTATTATCATTGGCAGCAATAATTTTTCTTTGATGATGATTGTGGAGATTATTATCATCATCATCATTATTATTATTATTAAGGGCTCATCATTGTTTGTACATCTGTTGGTTTATTTACTTTTAATAACTGTGTAAAGTGCCCCTCCCTAGTTGGCTGGGACAAAGAGAGTGCGGGGGGTTGGGTAGAATAGAATGTTGGAGAGAGAGAGAGAATCTTTAAGTAACTCTTGTTCATTCAACCAAAACTACATTATTTATAGTAAAAATAATGGTTTAATTGCGAATTCATAGTAATAATGATGATGATAATAATAATAATGATAATAATAATAATAATAATAATAATCTCCCCAATCATCATCAAAGGAAAATTATTGTTGCCAATAATAATAATAATAATAATAATAATAATAATAATAATAATAAGATCTAAGGAGAAGTTTTAGAATAGACATCATGAAGGTAATGCAGAGGTAGTAAACCCAGCAGAGAGCTGGATATTCATTACACATCTTTTATAATCCCTTCACATCTGACAGGTCATCACACTCTCCATCTCTGTTTCTCTTTGCAGCCTGATAAAGTCTGCTTTATTTTATAATTTTTTGGCCCATCCTGGTGTCACAATAATCTTTAAAAAAAAAAAACCGCGATACAGTGAGAACACGAACCAAGAAACGCGAATAACCGGGGGAACACTATTATATATATATATATATATATATATATATATATATATATATATATATATATATATATATATATATATATATATATATATATATATATATATATATATATATATATATATTATTTTATAATTTTTGGCCTGTTCTGGTGTCATAATCATCTTAATTTTTTTTTTTTCTACTTCGCGATTCTCCTGGTTCGCGCCGGGTCCCGGAACCGAACTACCGCGATAAGGGAGGGAACACTGTATTATATATATATATATATATATATATATATATATATATATATATATATATATATATCTTATTCCTTTTATGCGCGATTTTTTTATCCGCGAAATTGCAATAACGCCCCCAAAAAAATAATAGTAAAAAATTTGAATTTCGCAAATAACGCCCCCCCCCCTCTTTTTTTTTTTAGTAGTAGTAGTAGTAGTAAATAAGCGCTCGCGGACGCTTCTTCCACGAGTACAAAGAGAATTACGATAAGGAAAGATCATCATCATTATACATTATATATACACCCACCCTACCTTTGTCATATGTCTATCTAATCTACATTTGAAGGTGTCTAAGGTATTAGCATTTTTTTATCCTACTAGGAATACTCTACGGTATTACCAAGCCAATTTTCACCAATTTCCCTTCTGAACCTATATTTATCAAGCTTAAATCCATTACCCAATACGAGTTCTGATTTGATCATGAATTTTTAAAATTTTATTAATATCACCCTTGTTAATCCCTTTAAACCATATATACACCTCAATCATATCCCCCCTAATTCTGCGCCTTTCTAGAGAATGTAGATTAAGTTTTTTTAATCCGTCATATGGTAGATTTAGGTATTGCATAATTTTTTTTTTTTTTCGTTTTTTAGTCTTGCTTTGGTTATTTATAATTTTTATTTTATCTTTGTTTACATTTGCAGATAGAGGTTCGTTCTCCTGCATCCTCCTCCTCTTCTATCGCATAAGTTACTTGCTTACGTCCACCATGCATGACCTAGTGTACTGTATGACTTTTGCCCACTGCATAATAGAGTACAGTACAGTAATGTATGTTAATTTCTAGCTGTAAAGTGAATATGAATATCTTTTGTATACTCTTAAAATAGATACAGGGCTTTCTGCTTTGCTATGTAGTAATAAAATATGTTTTTTGCTTATTTTATATCTTTGGCATGGTGTGTCTATGTAAGGTTTGGAACGTATCTATGCCCTTTTATCATTGTTTCGTATGGAAAATAACTCGTTTTTTCACGCGATTTTCCATTTACCCGACACTTCTGAGAACCTATCTAGGCGTTATTCTGAGAACTAGGTGTATATATATATATATATATATATATATATATATATATATATATATATATATATATATATATATATATATATATATACAGTCTCCTCGTTTTTTACGCGAGGATAGGTTCTGAAAATGCTCGTGTAAACCAAATTTTGTATAATTTAAAGAGTATTTCCATAAGAAATACTGTTAATAGACATGGATACATTCCACAAGTGTGTATAAGCACACTTTACCAAAGAAAAAAGCTAATTTAAACACATTTTACAAGTACATAACCAAGCTGAAATACGTATGTAAGATAAAAATATACATATACAGATAAACAAAAAATAAACAAATTAACTCACTGTCTTATGCGGTGGCAACAAGCATTACTGGGACATGAGTGGTGGTGGTGAGCAGGTGACTTAAGCAGTAGGAGAGGGAGGAGTAGAGGAGGGGAAAGTGGGAGAGCTAACTCCTAAATGCAAACTAAACAAAGGTAAAGAAAAAATAAACAAAAGCAACACTAGAAAACTTAACATGCTTCCCAAAACTCTAGGAAACTAACTTTTTTTTTTATTCAAGATATAGCATAAAAAAAATAAACACTACAGGTGTACACGCTCTATATATGGTGAGCAACTGGTATACAGACATGCATGGTGGCGGTGAGCAGGTGACTTAAGCAGTAGGAGGGGGAAGCGGAAGAGGTAACTCCTAGCTGCAAAAATAAACAAAGATAAGCAAAGAATATGCAAAAGCAACACTAGAAAACTCTATGTGCTTTGCATAACTCGAGGAAACTTCAACTTTTTTTTATTCAAGATGTAACATAAATAAACTAAACACATTATTCAGGTGTACTCTATATACGGTGAGCAACAGGCATACAGACGTGCATGGTGGCAGTGAACAGGTCACTTAAACGGTAGGAGAGGGAGGAGAAGAGGACGGGGAAGTGGGAGAGCTAACCCCTAGTTGCAAAAATAAACAAAGATGAAATAAAAAATTAACAAAAGCAATACTAGAATGCTCAACATGCTTCACATAACTCTAGGAAACTTCAACTTTTTTTTTCATTCAGCAATGCCAGAATATAACAGTATTAAAGATATAACAGATAAAAGAAAATAAATGCATTATATAGGTGTACTACTCACTATTATATATGATGAGCAACAGGCATACAGACTTGCGTGTTGGCAGTGAACAGGTGACTTAAGCAGTAGGAGAGGGAGGAGAAGAGGAGGGGGAAGTAGGAGAGAGAACCCCTAGCTGCAAAAATAAACAAAGGTAAAATAATAAATTAACAAAAGCTACACTAAAAAACTCAACATGCTTCATATAACTCTAGGAAACTTCAACTTTTTTTTCTTCATTCTGCAACACCTGAAGATAACAGTACAGTATTAAAGATATAACAGATAAAAAGACTAATACATTATACAGGTGTACTCATTCTATATATGGTGGGTAACAGGCATACTGGGGTGAGCGTGGTGGTGGTGAGGGGGTGACTTAAGCTGTAGGAGAGGGAGGAGAAGATGAGGAGGAAGAGGGAGAGTTAACCCCTGGTTGTGGTTGGGGATCATGCTGCTTAAATGTGCTGAGCTGAGGATCATCAGAATCATTTGTTTTGGATGAGAAGTAGGCATCAAAAGTAGCCTGCTGTGCAATCCTCCTCTTTTATTGCAAAAGTTCATTGTAGCTGCCAACATCATGCATGACACTTTGGTACGTCAAGCCTGCATGCTCTATATTAGGATATTTCTTATCCAAAATATCCAAGGCATTTTTCTAGAGAGTGGAAAAATTGAGTCAAGTCCTTCACACTGAGTGTTTTCATGGGGGTCTCATGAAGTGCGGCTGCTGCCTCCATTTCCTCCTCCTCCTCATGTTGTCGCTGAGCTTCCATATCATCCACATCTTCGGCAGTCAGTTCCTCCATGTGGGAAGCAAGCAGGGCATCCACATCCTCCTCATTAACGTCAGAGAATCCCACATGTTTTGCATGCTAACACACTCAAGTTTCATCCTTGAAAGCTGATCATTGAGATCAAAACCCGAGAATGAGTATGTAAACTGCGGGCAAAGCTCCTTCCATGCCCCATTCAAACACGACTGTGTAACATCAACCCAAGAATCCTTCACAAATCAAATGGCGTTCTTAATATTAAACTCTTTCCAGTAATCCTTAACCGAATTTTCTTATCTCTATCACTGAGAGATCGGGGGCATCAGCGGCTTTTCAAGGTCGGCCATTGTTATGTCAGTCTTCCTGCTGAGGTCTTTAAACGAACTCCTAAGGTAATGCGATATCATCAATTGCATTACCCCCTTGTCCATTGGTTGGAGTAGTGAAGTTCTATTTGGCGGCAGAAACGCAACTTTTATATTCTGGTTCAGATCTGCAGTTGACGGAATATGGGCTGGTGCATTATCCAAAACGAGAGGAATTTTGATTGGTATATCCTGACTCTTGCAATAAAATTATAAATCTTTTGGGAGATGCGTCAACAAATAATCTTTAAAAATACTCCCAATCATCCAACCTTTCTTATTTGCATATCAGTGCACCAGAAGTAACTGTTTATAATACCCCTTCAGTGCACTAGAGTGTTCCAAGTAATAAATCATTACAGGCTTCAGCTTCATGTCGCCCTCAGCGTTAGCACCAAGCAGCAGCATAAAGTGATCTTTTGCTGCCTTAAATCCTGAAGCACGTTTTTCTTCTATGGAAATATACGTCCTGTCTGGTATTCGTTTCCAATATAAAGCAGTTCTGTCCATATTAAAATCTGCTTAGCCATATAACCCCCTTTGTCTATGGTAGTCTTCAATTCTCTAGGAAATCTCTTTGCTGCCTCCAAATCAGCTGATGCGCTCTCGCCTTGTGTTTTTCGGTTGTGATAACCAAATTTGCGGTGAAAGTTTGCAAGCCAGCAACTGCTAGCTGCAAAGGGTTTTACTACTTCGCCTTCTACCTGCAATTTAAAATGTTTATAAATCTCAGTCACTATGTCCTTCACAACATTGTACGACAAGTTTGTATGTTGTTTGTTTTTTATGCTCATCTGTGTACATAACATCTTTTTCATTCTCTCCATAATATGCAGTCGAGCATATGAGGACTTTGCTGAACTTAAACTAACACCAGCTTTTGTGCTTTTTTCATTTTTTCCTCATTTTCACATATGGTACACAACATGCTTTCACTGAGTTACATCGAGTTTCTTATAGCCACTGTACTCTCACCACGCTCATAATGTCTCCTATGGAAATATACGTCCTGTCTGGTATTCGTTTCCAATATAAATCAGTTCTATCCATATTAAAATCTGCTTAGCCATATAACCCCCTTCGTCCGTGGTGGTCTTCAATTCGCTAGGAAATCGCTTTGCCGCCTCCAAATCAACTGATGCGCTCTCGCCTTGTGTTTTCCGGTTGTGATAACCAATATTTGCGCTGAAAGTTTGCAAGCCAGCAAGTGCTAGCTGCAAAGAGTTTTACTATTTCGCCTTCTACCTACGATTTCAAGTGTTCATAAATCTCAGTCACTATGTCCTTCACAACATTGTACGGCAAGAGTGTATGTTTTGTTTTTATGCTCATCTATGTACATAACATCTTTTTCGTTCTCTCCATAATATGCAGTCGAGCATATGAGGACTTTGCTGAACTTAAACACACCAACTATTGTACTTTTTTAATTTTTTCCTCATTTTCACATATGGTACACAACATGCTTTCACTGTTACGAGTTTCTTATAGCCACTTTACAGGCCAACAATTGCAGTTTTAACTCAAGATTTATAGACTTTCCCACACTTTTGGGAGTAGGAGCACTTGCTCAGTTTATTTTGTGTGTGTGTGTGAGAGAGAGAGTGTGTGTGATTACCTAATTGTGTTTACGGAAAAGAGCCCAAAGCTTGTATCTTCCCATCTCCTGATCGGTTCCATTTTGTACTTAGTGATACTTATCATACCTGTCCTTAAAACTGTGGATTGAGATAGCATTAACTACCTCCTCGCTTAGCCAATTCCAATTATCAACTACTCTTACACTGAAAAAGTATTTCCTTACATCCTGCACAGAAGTTTTCTTACGAAGCTTCAAACTATCACCTCTAGTTCTAGAGCCAGCCATATCAAAATATAGATCCCTATCCACTCTATCATAACCATGCAGGAATTTAAAGACTGTCACCATATCCCCCCTCAATCTTCTAGCTTCGAGTGATGGTAAGTCTAATTCCCTCAGCCTCTCATCATAACTGAGATACGTATTTCTGGCACCAGTTTCGTGGCATGTCTTTGAACTTTTTCAAGCTTAACTATGTGCTTTTTCAAGTGCGGACTCCAAAAGGGGGGTGCATATTCGAGTTTTGGCCTCACATAGGTTACATAAATATTTCTGAACATTTCCTTGTCCATGTGCCTGAAGGCTACTCTTACATTTGATAAGAATGCATATGCTGCCCTTACTATGCCATTTATATGTATTTCTGGAGACAAATCTGCCAATATGTTTACTCCTAGATCTCTCTCATGTGTGTGGTGTGTGACACCAGGACAGACAAAAGCTGCCCTCATCAACAAAGACCCAGGCACAAGAAAACACCAAGAGGAAGGAAAAGAAAAACATTAAGGACAAGGCAGAGATGAGGTATTTTTACCCAAAGGAAAACGACAGACCGAATATCCAAAAAAGCACAGGAAGAACCACGAATTTAATCCATTCCTTAACCCTGTTTGTGGGGTAATTAGTTCGTGGGGTAAAGCAATTTTTCCCATGGAAATGCATTTTATTTCAATTAATCTGTTCCTCGTCACCAGAAATATACATTTTAAAATTTTCTAATGACTATATCAGAGAAAAATACAGTGTTCCTTCCATTATCGCGAGGGTTCGGTTCCGGGACCCGGCTCGAGACAGGAAAATCACGGAGTAGGATCAGCCTATATGTACATAGATATTTTAATTTATTTTTACATTTATACTGTATAAGCTGTATAAACCCTCCCTGTACTGTTAACAAACCACCCTTTACTTCATAAATAACAGCATGCAAGCGTAAATTTATATGACATACTCATGTACATAGGTATTTTACAATTATTTTTACGTTTACTGTATAAACCCTCCCTGCACTGTTAAAAAGCCACCCTTTACTTTATAAATAACAGCATGCAACGTAAATTTATATGTACGTGATAGGTAAACTTACCTTATCTGTTATGGTTAACATTTTCCTTTGCCGCTTAGGCTCACTACAAGAAGCCTTAGAAGATGAAGGATGCTTGGGAGGCATTGAAAAGGTTAAAATATGCAAGTAAAAAAATCACAAGTAAAACGTATTTATAAGCACAACGTGAACGGCGCACTCGTGAGTTAGACTGAACGAGCCTTTGTCCGAAATGCTGATAGCGGTATAAATAACAGCATGCAACGTAAATTTATATGTACGTGATAGGTAAACTTACCTTATCTGTTATGGTTAACATTTTCCTTTGCCACTTAGGCTCACTACAAGAAGCCTTAGAAGATGAAGGATGCTTGGGAGACATTGCAAAGGTTAAAATATGCGAGTAAAAAAATCACAAGCAAAACGTATTAATAAGCACAACGTGAACGGCGCACACGTGAGTTAGAGTGAACGAGCCTTTGTCCGAAACGCCGATAGCGGTATCGTATTTTACATGTTGCAATATTGTTGGTATTAATGTTTTTTTACTATTTTTTACTATTTTATTATTCTTAGGCTAAGAAATACGTTTTTTGATCAATAAAATCATGAAACTACTGGAAATATAAATATATATGCTAGCTCACGTAGCTGCGACCCCAATACATTGTACGCTATCGGACACTATTTCGCATGATGCAATACTGTGAGTTATACTATACGTACGTATATCTAAATTTATGTTTTTTGCTATTTTTTACTGTTTTATTATTCGTAGGCTGGGAAATAAATTTTATTTATCAATTAGATAATGAAATATGTTTTTTTTTTCAATATAAAATGAAAATCCTGAAAATTTTTATTTTTTTAATATTTTAATATTTTTGCATATACCCCAAAAAAAATAATTTGTCAAAAAAAAACCGTGGTACAGTGAAAATGCAAGCCAAGAAACGCGATCCAGTTAAGGATCACTGTACTCTGTATTTCACCTTTAAAAAGAAAATTACATTAATAATAAAAAGTAATTTTACTCTAATAAAATAAAACATGGTACAGTACTGTATTTACCTTTGTGGATGATTGTTACTGGCGCACGTGGATTGTGGTGGTGGAGGACTAATTTTTTGAAGGAGAGTCCACTTCCATAAAAACGTTAGGAAACCTTTCAGATGCAGGCGGTATTTCTGGTGTTTTCTATGTTCTCTTTTGGAAATGTGCTTCTCTAACTAGTGGCACAATAAAACGATCCTGAGAAATTTGTCTTTTTCTTTGTCAGAAAGTATTTCTAAAATAACACATCTCGAATTCCTGCACGTACGCATCCGCTGCCTTTTGGTAGGAACTAGCCGCCTCTCCATGCCTAATAACGCTATGAATCCCAGTTTGTCGACAAAAGTTTTCAAACCAGCTTCTGCTGGCTTTAAATTCGTTGATTTTAGCGCCACTAGAACTCAGAGTGTTCGCTACTAAATCTTGATGAATTTGCAAACCTTTAGCACATATTATGGCCTCACTAACATTATCTCCAACCAGCTGTTTCTCATTTATCTACACCAACAATTACTTTTCTACCTCTTCTATGAATTGAGTCCTATTCTTCGTTAAGATAGTCACTCCTTTAGCCATGTCAGCTGCCTTATTGATCTCTATTCTTTCGCCATGTTATACTGCGTAGCGATATCAGAAACATGAACACCATTTTAATGCTTAGAAATTATTTCTTTTTTCAAGTCCCCTGTTATGCGTGTTGGGTGTTTGATGCCACTGTCACTAAAGCACTTCACTTTCTTAGGAGACATAATGAGGGCTAGCTTAAAGCAAAGGCAAAACAGTGGAAAAGTACAAAGAACCAACAACGAACAGAGCACGAACAAACTACACAGCACGGGCAAGAATGCAGAACCGAGAGCAGAGCAACCAAGCGATCGGCCAGGCAAGCAAAAACGTGGTCGCTTGCCCAGATTTGCATATGTATGCGTGTTCGGGAGTCAAGTATTATTCGGGGGTCAATGCTAAATTTATTCGCAAATTATGTTCGTTGGACAAATTGTTCGTGGGGGAGGGCAGTTGTGGGGTAAGAGCACTACTGTGTATATATATATATATATATATATATATATATATATATATATATATATATATATATATATATATATATATATATATATATATATATATATATATATATATATATATATATATATATATATATATATGAATGGATATTGCTATGTAAGGAAATTGAAAGAAATTTTGAGATCCTTAGTACTTTCAAATTTATTACTTATCTTCAGGTTTGTCTGAGTTGTACAAACGAATGAGGCGTATATATACATACAGAAAACAGGAGAAAAAAGAGAATTAGCAACTCATCATCAGAAGTCGAGTCAAAGACCATACCTCCATATATTAGTTTATTGGGGTGTGAATATTGAGTAAATAAGGTACGGTCAATGGTAGGAGGATATGGGATCATATTACTTTGCTGAAAATAGTAGTAGTAATGAACAAAGCACTCTACATTTAAAAATGATAATAGTAATATAAATAATTGTAATAATAATAATAACACTAGTAATAATAATAATAATAATAATAATGATAACAATAACAAATGTAATGATTATCATTATCATTATTATTACTATTATTATTACCAGTGTCATTATTATTTTTACTATTAGCAAAATTATTTTTATTATTATTACTTATTATTATTATTATTATTATTATTATGATGATATTTATTATTATTATTATTATTATTATTATTATTATTATTATTATTATTATTATTAAATTTAGTGTGCTTTGTTCATTGTTACTAGTATTTTCAGCAATGTAATATATTCTTATTTCCTCCTACCATTGACCGTACCTTATTTACTCGGTTTTCACACCAAAATAAAGTAATATAACATATGGCGGTATGGTCTTTGACTCGACTTCCGATGATTGGTTCCTAATTCACTTTTTTCTCCTGTTTTTTCTATGTATATATATTGCCTTATTCATTTGTATAACTCAGATTCCTCTGAAGATAAGTAATAAAATGTAAAATACTGAGGATCTCAAAATTTCTTTCATTTTCCTTACGTAGCCATATCCATTCACATCTTTAGAATATTGATATGATTCTCGTGAAATAGAATCATATATATATATATATATATATATATATATATATATATATATATATATATATATATATATATATATATATATATATATATATATATATATATATATATATATATAGTGTTCCTTCAATTATCGTGAAGGTTTGGTTCCGGGACCCGGCACGAGACAGGAAAATCGCGGAGTAGGATCAGCCTATGTGTACATAGATATTTTAATTTATTTTTACGTTTACACCGTATAAATTGTATAAACCCCCCCTGTTCTGTTAACAAACCACCCTTTACTTCGTAAATAACAGCATGCAAGTGTAAATTTATATGACATACTCATGTACATAGGTATTTTAAAATTATTTTTGTTTACTGTATAAACCCTCCCTGCACTGTTAAAAAACCACCCTTTACTTTATAAATAACAGCATGCAACGTAAATTTATATGTACGTGATAGGTAAACTTACCTTATCTATTATGGTTAACATTTTCCTTTGCCGCTTAGGCTCACTACAAAAAGCCTTAGAAGATGAAGGATGCTTGGGAGGCATTGCAAAGGTTAAAATATGCGAGTAAAAAAATCACAAGCAAAACGTATTATTAAGCACAACGTGAATGGCGCACACGTGAGTTAGACTGAACGAGTGAGGCGAGACAATGGAAGATGGTGGAAGCCTTTGTCAGAAACGCTGATAGCGGTATCGTATTTTACACGTTGCAATACTGTTAGTATTTATGTTTTTTACTATTTTTTATTGTTTTATTATTCTTAGGCTAAGAAATACGTTTTTTTTATCAATAAAATCATGAAACTACTGGAAATTTTAATATATATGCTAGCTCACGTAGGTGCCACCCCACTACATTGTACGCTATCGGACACTATCTCACGTAGGTGCGAGCCTTTGTCCGAAACGCTGATACCGGTATCGTATTTTACATGTTGCAATACTGTTAGTATTTATGTTTTTTACTATTTTTTACTGTTTTATTATTCTTAGGCTAAGAAATATGTCTTTTTATCAATAAAATCATGAAACTACCGGAAATAAAAATATATATGCTAGCTCACATAGCTGCGACCCCAATACATTGTACGCTATCGGACACTTTCACATGATGCAATACTGTGAGTTATACTGTACAGTACGTATATCTAAATTTATGGTTTTTACTATTTTTTACTGTTTTATTATTCGTAGGCTGGGAAATAAATTTTTTTTATGAATTACATAATGAAATATGTTTTTTTCAATAAAAAAATGAAAATATTGAAAAAAAAAAATTATATTTTAATATATTTGCATATACAAAAAAAAAAAAAAATTGCCCAAAAAATCGTGGTACAGGTGAAAACGCGAGCCAAGAAACGCGATACAACGAAGGATCACTATATATATATATATATATATATATATATATATATATATATATATATATATATATATATATATATATATATATATATATATATATATATATATATACACCTTGTTCTCAAAATAATGCCTAGATAGGTTCTCAGAAGTGTCGTGTAAATGGAAAATCGCGTGAAAAAACGAGTTATTTTCCATAGGAAACAATGATAAAGGGCATAGATACGTTCCAAACCTTACATAGACACACCATGCCAAAGATATAAGATAAGTAAAAAAAAATATTTTATTACTACATAGCAAAGCAGAAAGCCCTGTATCTATTTTTAAGAGTATACAAAAGATATTCATATTCACTTTACAGCTAGTAATTAACATACATTACTATACTTTACTCTATTATGCAGTGGGCAACAGTTATACAGTACACTGGGACATGCATGGTGGCAGTGAGCAAGTAACTTATGTGGTAGAAGAGGAGGAGGATGCAGGAGAACGAGCCTCTATCTGCAAATGTATATAAAGATAAAATAAGAATTATAAATAACCAAAGCAAGACTAAAAAACGAAAAAAAAATTAGTTATGCAATGCCTAAATCTACCATATGACAGATTAAAAAAAACTTAATCTGCATTCTCTAGAGAGGCACAGAGTTAGGGGGGATATGATTGAGGTGTATAAATGGTTTAAAGAGATAAACAAGGGTGATATTAATAAAGTTTTAAAAATTCATGATCAAACCAGAACTCGTAATGGGTAATGGATTTAATCTTGATAAATTTAGGTTCAGAATGGAAATTGATGAAAATTGGCTTGGTAATACCGTAGAGTATTCCTAGTAGGATAATAAATGCCAATACCTTAGACACCTTCAAATGTAGTTTAGATAGACATATGACAGAGGTAGGGTGGGTATGAATAAATTAGTGTTTATTAGAAAAATCATAAAAAGAAAAATAGAATAAGTAGAGTAGAATACAATAGGTTAGACATGCTGAAAATATAATTCAAAAATGGAACTGCCTCGTATGCGCCAGTAAGCATGTTGCAGTGTCCCCTATTCTTATGTTCTTAATATTTTCAGAACACGTGTTTTGCATCCTCCTTCCATTTTCAAATTTGTATCTGGTTTCTGAATGACAAATTTGTTATTAAAATGTATCCAATTACTCTCTCTCTCTCTCTCTCTCTCTCTCTCTCTCTCTCTCTCTCTCTCTCTCTCTCTCTCTCTCTCTCTCTCTCTCTCTCTCTCTCTCTCTCTCTCTCTCTCCTCTCTCTCTCTCTCTCTCTCTCTCTCTCTCTCTCTCTCTCTCTCTCTCTCTCTCTCTCTCTCTCTCTCTCTCTCTCTCTCTCTCTCTCTCTCTCTCTCTCTCCCTCCCTCCCTCCCCCCCCTCTCTCTCTCTCTCTCTCTCTCTCTCTCTCTCTCTCTCTCTCTCTCTCTCTCTCTCTCTCTCTCTCTCTCTCTCTCTCTCTCTCTCTCTCTCTCTCTCTCTCTCATTTCTTTACAAAAAACGAATTAAAACTTAGGTTTATTACCTTTAAAATGAGCACTGTAATGAACGTGATTAAGACTAAAGCAATAATTGTATTTACATAATAAGATGAAAAATTTCTACCTAATTCCTGTTTAAGAGAGACTTTACAAAGGATTCGTGGAAAGGAAATTAATTTAACGGTCTTTTAAGTCATTAACGTTTTTATTAAAAGTGCATTATTATATTTATCATTTGCTGCCCCAAACGACTCATCAGCTTGTAAAGTAACTGATGTATGCGTTGTTTGTAAGACTATTCTCCTTTTAATATAAATATATTCTATATAATGTAAGTGAAATGAAACGAGAGAGAGAGATATCTTTAATTAACTCTTGTTCATTCAACCAAAACTACATTATTTATTGTAAAAATAATGGTTTAATTACAAATTCGTAATAATAATGATATTAATAATAATAATAATCATAATAATAATAATAATAAAAATCATAATAATAATAATAATAAAAATAATAATAATCATAATAATAATAATAATAATAATAATCATCTCCACAATCATCATCAAAGGAAAATTATTGTTAAAAATAATAATAATACAGGGTAATAATAATAATAATAAGATCTAAGGAGAATTTTTGGAATAGACATCATGAGAGTAATGCAGAGGTATATTAAAACCCAGCAGAGAGCTGGATATTCATTACACATCTTTTATAATCCCTTCACATCTGACAGGTCATTACACTCTCCACCTGTTTCTCTTTACAGCCTGATAAAAGCTGTTTTATTTTATCATTTTTTGGTCCATCCTGTTGTCACAATAATCTTTAAAAGAAAAAAAAAAAGATTTTTTTTTTTTTTTTTTGGGGGGGCGTTATTGCAATTTTGCATATAATAAAAATCGCGTATAAAAGGAACAAGGTGTATATATATATATATATATATATATATATATATATATATATATATATATATATATATATATATATATATATATATATATATATATATATATATATATATATATATATATATATATGATGGGTAGTAGATAAATACTCTCGAAAGTACTAAGGATCGTAAAATTTCTTTAAATTTCCTTATGTAACTTAAACAATTCGCATTTAAAAATTCACGTGTTTCTCATGAAATAGAATCATATATATATATATATATATATATATATATATATATATATATATATATATATATATATATATATATATATATATATATATATATATATATATATATATATATATATATATATATATATATACAGTGTTACCCCGGTTATTCGCGTTTCTTGGTTCGCGTTCTCACTCTATCGCATTTTTTTTTTTTTTATAAATTATTATTTTATTTTATGGGTATACGCAAAAATATTAAAATATTGAAAGAAAAAAAATTTTCAGTATTTTCATTTTTTTATTTAAAAAAAATTTTCATTACTTAATTGATAAAAAAAAATTTATTTCCCAGCCTACGAATAATAAAACAGTAAAAAAATAGTAAAAAACATAAATTTAGATATACGTACGTACAGTATAACTCACAGTACAGGGTATTGCATCATGCGAAATAGTGTCCGATAGCGTACAATGTATTGGGGTCACAGCTACGTGAGCTAGCATATATATTTATATTTCCAGTAGTTTCATGATTTTATTGATAAAAAGAAAACGTATTTCTTAGCCTAAGAATAATAAAACAGTAAAAAATAGTAAACTTTATTGCACCACGTAAAATACGATACCGGTATCAGTGTTTCGGAAAACGCAAAGGCTCTCACCTACGTGACCTAGTGAATATTAAAATTTTCATTATTTTATTGATAAAACAAGTATTTCCTAGCCTAAGAATAATAAAACAGTAAAAAATAATAAAAAAACAAGATAAAGTACTAACAGTATTTCACCATGTAAAATACGATACTGCTATCAATGTTTCGGAAAACAAAAAGGCTCTCACCCACGAGACCTAGTGAATATTAAAATTGTCATTATTTTATTGATAAAACAAGTATTTCCTAGCCTAAGAATAATAAAACAGTGAAAAATAATAAAAAACATAAAGTACTAACAGTATTTCACCATGTAAAATACGATACCGCTATCAAAATTTCGGAAATGAAAAGGCTCTCACCTACGTGAGATAGTTCATGGAATGCTATTGGCTGAAAGGTCGGGAGACAACGAATCACAGAATTGTTTTTCAATATTTTCTGTATCATGGGGTCTGATTGGCTTTTTCATTGCAGTTTGCTTTTCCCTCCAATTTCCAATGTGCCGCCTCACTCGCTCAGTCTAACTCTCGTGTGCGCCGTTCTCGTTGTGCTTACTAATACGTTTTGCTTGTGATTGTGTTTTTACACGTTATTTTACCTTTGCAATGCCTCCCAAACGTCCTTCACCTTCTAAGGCTCCTGCTAGTCAGCCTAAGCCGCATAGGAAAATGTTAACCATTGTAGAAAAAGTGAAACTGTTAGATATGTTGAAAGAAGGAAAAAGGTTTGTGGATGCAAGGAGGGTTTATACAGTACGTAAATGAAAAAATAATTGTAAATGAGTATGTATGTCACGTCATCATCACCTCATTCACCGTAATTTTATCTATCACTTTCATAAAAATTTACATTTCTTGCTGTTATTTATAATGTAAAGGGTGTTTTTTTAACAGTGCAGGGAGGGTTTATATAGTACGTAAATGAAAAAATAATTGTAAATGAGTATGTATGTCAGGTCATCATCACCTCATTCACCGTAATTTTATCTATCACTTTCATAAAAATTTACGTTGCTTGCTGTTATCAATAATGTTAAGGGTGTTTTTTTAACAGTGCAGGGAGGGTTTATACAGTACGTAAACGAAAAAATAATTGTAAATGAGTATGTATGTCACGTTATCATCACATTCACGGTAAGTTTTCCTATCACTTTCATATAAATTTACGCTTGCATGCTGTTATCTATGAAGTAAAGGGTGGTATGTTAACAGTACATGGATAGTTTATACAGTGAAACGTAAAAATATATTAAAATATCTATGTACATATAGGCTGATCCTACTTCGCGGATTTCCTGGTTCGCGTCGGGTCCCAGAACCGAACTACCGCGATAAGTGAGGTAACACTGTATATATACAGTAATCCTCCCCCTTATCGCGGTAGTTCGGTTCCGGGACCTGACACAAGACAGGAAAACCGCGAAGTAGGATCAGCCTATATGTACATAGATATTTTAATTTATTTTTACGTTTACACTGTATAAACCCTCCCTGTACTGTTAACAAACCACCCTTTACTTCATAAATAACAGCAAGCAACGTAAATTTTTATGAAAGTGATAGATAAAATTACGTTGAATGAAGTGGTAATTACATGACATACTCATGTACATAGGTATTTTACAATTATTTTTATGTTTACGTACTGTATAAACCCTCCCTGCACTGTTAATAAAACACCCTTTACATTATAAATAACAGCAAGCAACGTAAATTTTTATGAAAGTGATAGATAAAATTACGGTGAATGAGGTGATGATGACGTGACATACATAGGTATTTTACAATTATTTTTACGTTTACGTACTGTATAAACCCTCCCTGCACTGTTAAAAAAACACCCTTTACATTATAAATAACAGCAAGCAACGTAAATTTTTATGAAAGTGATAGATAAAATTACGGTGAATGAAGTGGTAATTACATGACATATTCATGTACATAGGTATTTTACAATTATTTTTACATTTACGTACTGTATAAACCCTCCCTGCACTGTTAAAAAAACACCCTTTACATTATAAATAACAGCTAGCAACGTAAATTTACATGAAAGTGATAGATAAAATTACGGTGATTGAAGTGGTAATTACATGACATACTCTTTGTACATGGGTATTTTACAATTATTATAAATAACAGCATGCAATGTAGTTTTATGTGCGTGATAGGTAAACTTACCGTGAATGAGGTGATGATCATCTTTCTTGACCCCGGAAGAAATTATTTCGCAGCCAATAAAAGCTTTACGACTGTTTTTTGGGGGAGAAGAACATGGTAATGGGGAGTTGCTGTCGCTGCTTCTTCATTTGTTGGAAAATGGTATGGTAAGGAATCATGGCATCGTCGAGAAAATTACAGAAGGTCACCGAACGAACCATATTATCGTCATATTCCAGCGAGAGTTGTTGGAGTGCATTAAAATGTTCATACATGGCCGCCAAACGTTCGAGTGTAAGGCCAGGTTCTTCAATTTCTTCGTGCGTTTCCTCAAGTTCTTCCTCTTCTTCGCTCGCTGATTTCGTCATATCATCGAAGTCTTCATCACTCAAAGGCTGCGAATGGCAGTCAATCAGTTCATTCACATCTTCGGGAGTCATATCTTTAAAGCCTTCTCCTCCTAGCAGTGCAGCCAACGTCACAGCTTTCGCAACTGCCGCCTTCTGCACTTCGTCAGGAGCAAATCCCTTGTAGTCGTGGATGACTTCGGACCACAATTCCTTCCAGCTGGCATTGATTGTGGCAGACTTCATCTCTTTGATTGCTTTGAATATTTTGTAGGCATGTGGCAGTCGTGTAATTATGCCAGTATGTCTTCACTGAGAAGTCTTTGTCCGAATCCATGGCTTCAACAAGGTTTGCCAGGGCATTTCGTATGTAGAGGGCCTTGAACGCACGAATAACGCCTTGATCCATAGGCTGAATCAGTTACATCGTATTCGGTGGCAGGAACTCAACTTGAACACCGTCATATTGGAGATTGGTTGCGTGGCCACCAGCATTATCCATCAAAAGAAGGACTTTAAATTCAAGGCCTTTTTCTGCAAGATAAAGTTTTACCTGAGAAATAAAGCATTGGTGAAACCAGTCCGATCAGAGGCTTTTCGTGATCCATGCCTTAGGGTCATGCATCCAATACACTGGCCGCAGATTCTTATTCTTGTTCTTCAAAGCCCTAGGGATCTTTGACTTGTAGAT
>JAXCGZ010010293.1:0-5000 GCA_037179515.1 Halocaridina rubra | reverse complement strand
GCCTTTTGATGGCATAGAATGTGATGTATAAAATTATATCCTGTTTGTATAAATTCTGCACATTAATAAGAACTTTGCCGTAAACACTTTGTATTACACTATAGATGTATAGTGTTATTTGTATTGATAATGAATGGGTACTCTGTGATGAAATATGTATGTCTATTTATTTCATTTATGTTTTTCTGACTTTATTTCTTTTCCCATAGAGGGAAACACTGCTGGCTACCAGCAAGGATTTGACTTTACTAATGCGCAGAGCAGTCCAGTATTTCGACCATTTCAACAACCCGCATTTGGAAATGATCCTTTTGTATTTGGAGCCATAGGTAAGCTGTCATTTATTTTTTCATGAAATGTAGAACACTATTGCTTTAAGTACCGAAAATCTAGCACTCTATGTAGGGAAATAATGAGATTTCTGAAAATATTCTTATTTGTCTTTATTCTGCATGATATTGCCTATGCATAAGGGATAAAACATACCAATACCAAGTCACTGAACTGTTAAACTTGTTCTCTCCCTTTTTTGTTTAATCTGTATTCCATACTGACTTGAATATTAGCTCGGGGATGTGGGGATGGAAGTAGTGCAACTGGGGCTGGAAGTGTTGCCAATGCTACAGAAAGCTGCAAGCAGAATTCTTCACGCGCATTTAATGATAGCAATACAACTGTTGAAGATTCTGAAACATCAGGAGCTACCATGAAGAGCCAACATCAGATTAACGTACTCTTTTATTTATATACATTTCTTTTAAAATATAACATTTTTACAGTAAACTTTTTTATATGCTCTAGTTACACTGTATATGCCTTAGCAGTTACTTGAGATTGAATTAACAGAAATATAGCTCTTGATTTTAATGTTTTCTGTTTATCATTATCTCTCTTTTTCATTTTGTTTCCAAAGGATCCTGCTGGACAGCATCCAAGTAAGTTTTCTGTTCTTCATCGTTGGATGAAAGATGAAACGCCGAAACATTCATCATCGAGCAATGCTGTGGTGTCCGCATCACACCATCAGGAGGAAATTCATCACAACCAACATGGAGCTCATCTTAGCAGTGACAAAAAGTTGAACAAAAAGCAGCCTCAGTTGGTTGCAAGGTAAATTTTCTCATATGGTTACAAAAAGTGTTTATAAAAATGTATTGAATTCTTATTAAACTCCAGATATTAATAGCTTCTCTTTGAATAAATATATAGAAATAAGTAACTAAACTGTAACTTAAAAGATCAAAATCTTACATATTTAATGGATGCATTAATATCAGTTGATATAATGTAATGTCACACCCTGTGGCTAGTGATTACTGTATTGATGCTAATTTTGAAAATATATATATTGTACACCATGATTTTTTTGTTCCAGTCTTTCTCGAGATATTCCTCCAGAACTTCAGGGGGTGTCTGTAAAAGATTTAGTCAAAGCTATAGGTGAATCTCGTGCCAATGGGAATGGAGCCACACCTCCCCGAACCCCTCCTGCTACTCCTAAGAGACTCTCTAGATCTTCAAGCCCAAGGGCTGCAGGTGGACCTTCTAACAGTCCTGCTATAACTGCTACCTCTGGAACATCCCCTCGGCAGATTTCTAGATCCTCAAGTCCAGTTCCTATTCCAGGTAGTTGTCAGTATATTGCATGTTGTATCTCCCCCATTTAAATTAAATCATCTTCAAATGTTTATTTCTTATCTGTAATTCTGGAATGTATATTCTAGTTATATTCCATAAGGACTATGAATGTTCTATGCACTTTTTGGCCTGTCGACATGTTCCATTGTAAGTACAAGTTTCAGTTTCCTTACTTCAGTACAAGTTATTCTGAGTATATAAATCAAGTGCTTCTAATGAGAATATGTTCTTTTCATTATGCTTATTACTCTCATTTTGCTATCAGACCATTTGTGATATAACTTTGGTTGTAAATATCTATAATCAGGTCGTGGAAGAGAAAGTGCAAGTAGCTCTCCTCTTCATAGTTCTCCTCGTGCCACTGGTGTATCTCCCCTTGTATCAGGCGTTGGTACTGTTGCTGACAGGGCTGCTGGCAGCCCTCCATCAGCCATTCGTAGTGCCAATGACTCTCTAAGTGATACTAGTGCATTTGTGTCTAGTTTAACTCAAGATATGTCTCATTCACCGAGTATTTCTTCTCTTCCAACGTCAACACCTAGCACTCCTAGGAGGGTAAGATTTCTTAATCTTTTCTGATTTGCAGATTTGATTTTATGATTTCATGTATCACTTTTAAAATTTTTGAATTTAATACAGATTACTTTCTTCAAATAAACTACTGTGGAATATATATGTTTTTTTACAGGAACCATTAAGCACAAGTCCTAAAACTGTTACACAAACAGCAACGCAAACTAGCCCAGAGGGGGTGAAATTCAATATAGGCTCAACTGGATCACGTGACGAGAATCTCAGACTCTCTCCAAAAATGACCCGGAAAGATCGTTCTGGGAAACCTCATAGAAGTAGACGAGAACGCGCTGTTTCTCCTGTGCCAGCTCAGCGAGAGAAAGCAGGACCTAGTCGTGACAAAGTGAAAGAGGCCATGAGTCCATCGGTAGCAGAGTGTCTACGAGCTATTTTTGCAGCCTTTCTCTGGCATGAAGGCATTGTTCATGATGCTATGGCTTGTGCATCTTACTTAAAATTTCATCCAGATCTCAGCAAGCAAGGAACATTTCAGTGGAAACCCAGAACAAATGGCACACCAAAATCAGAGAAATTAACTAAAGAACAAAAAGCACGCCAAAGACATTCTGTTGAAGTAAGCACATATAGTTACCTGAATAATGTTACTCTCCAAAATACTGATGACCTTTTAAAAACTGGAACAAATGCTAACATCAATGAAATGTCTCATGTCAGTGATAATAGTGATGAAGAACTGGCTGGTAGGGGTGCAGCAACTGGAGCAACTGCATTTTCTCAGGGACCTCAAGGACAGAAGCTTGCAACTGTGATGGAAGGGGGAGGATCTGCAACTGATCAGCCAGACACGTTACCTCCTGTACTATCTCATGTAGTTTTGTTATGGGAGGAATTAACGTCTAGTTGTTTAAAAGCTATTGCTCAGCAAATTATCCTCCCATCCCCAACTATGCCTGCTAGACTCAAAAAGGCTGATAAACTGAAAGAAAGAAGTGAACGTGAAAAGAAAAAGCACAAGAAAAAGTCATCCTCGGTTGGTATTGCAATATTTGGTGTAGATGTTGAAGATGAAGATGGTGTTTGTGAACTGTGTGGCAGTAATGTACCGTCAGAGAGTTCAGAGCAGCATTTTAGAACAGTGCATCCAGGTTGTGGAGGATCTTCAAAAGGTTGTGGTTATGTAGGAACTCGGTGGAAATTTTACCAGACAAAGGACCGTACGAGTCAACCATGTGGCGAGGTGGTGAGAGGGTGTTTTCACATGTGTTGGAGTTGTCGTAATAAGCATAAGGGACAGTATGGACATTTTTCAGGTAGCAAATCAAACACGGGTGGAAAAGTGAAAAGAAAATACAATAGTAAGCTGCTATCCCCTCCTCCTCAGTTAGCTACGCATGTGATAATGAGAAATAATGCTATGTTTCTTTTAGACTTAGCTAGTGCTGCAACTCCAGCATTGCCAACGCGCAATGTTGTTGCCAGAAAGTCTCCCTGTACCATGCCATGCGTTTCTGAATTGAGTCCTGATAACAGCCCCTTTCCTAAGGTATGCCAGGGATATACTTTATGAAGTACATGTATATCACAAAATATTTTATATGAATGGTGCATATTGTTTGCCCCTTTACCTGCAATACTTATTGCTTTAGCACTTATATATACCATATCTATTACCATAAAATAAATACTCTATAGATGCAATTATATATTTAATATGACGATCAACAGCACTAAAATTTTTTCAACATTACAGTATTATGATATTAAAGGCATAAGCTTCAAGTTTGTTACTTTGTGCACTGCAGATAACGTCTTGAACCAGTTTTTATTACATAGTGTAAAAACAGTTCTGAAGATCACTCTTTTTGCATTACTGACATAATTTAATCCTGTTGTTTTCTGAAACTATTACATAAGTATTGTTTTATCTTGGCAACAGGTTGCATTCCAGTGTCTGCACACCCTCAATTGCCAACAGCAGCATCTTAATCAACTACGAGAGGATCTCTTGCTACAACACACACTCCGTTCTTCTGATGCAACTGAATACCGTAGTAGTTCAGCTGAATCTCGTGATAATAATCATCGTGAAAACTCCCCATTTTCTCCACCTGGTTAGTCATATATGTTAAAATTACTATATTGTATGAGATAATATACATAAACACATGAACAGATTTTGAGAAGGGTGACAAATACACTGTTATACTTTTAGAGAAGTTCTAGTGAGGTATTATAAACACAGCAGGAAACAATGGTTCATAGAGAACACCAATAGGAATAAAAAGTGAGAGGGCCATAATTTGGGATACTTTATCTGTGCCTTGTCCTTAACCTTTTTCTTTTCCTTCATCTTAATGTTTTCTTCGTGCCCGGGTCTTTATTGATGAGGGCAGTTTTCTTTCCTGTCTCGGTGTCACACTTAAAAAAGAATAAAAATAATTTTCACGTTTTTTTTATTATGAATTTGCTATGCAGTATATTGTAGAATCCTATTATGAAACAGGTTTTCAGGTATGAGAATCAGTGGCTACCATATGTAATTCATATTTGCTTTTTCTTTATTTCTTTTAAGAAACCTCAAAGATTCCATTATACATCCTTAAATGTTTCTTCCATTGGTTCACTTTTGGCTCCTATCTCAACTTAGCCTAATTTTTCCTTCTGTTGCTCCTGTTGGCCTCTGGGTTTTATCATTTTTATTGCTTTACTACTTAATAGTGGTTGTAGAAGATTCTTTCACATAGTAATTCTCCTAAAGGTAGATATGTTAAAAATAATTATAGTTTCTGGCATACTGTCCACAATTTATTTCCCCTGTCATATGTGTT
>JAXCGZ010010292.1:15000-37436 GCA_037179515.1 Halocaridina rubra | reverse complement strand
CAGAGCAGGATCTGAACCTAGGTTATATAAGCACTATGCCAAGTCACTACCAACTACACCACAGAAGGTCTTAAAAGGGAAACACACCTTACAGCTTTTATATGCTATAATAGGGATGAAGGCATTCCATCTGAATGCCACTCTGTTCATATTACAGTTTCCCCCAACCTCACTCATGACTTCGTTTTCGCATTTTATAAGCACATTATCATACATGAACACATGAATAATATTTATCCCGACCGGGATTGGAACCTATGTCATATAATTATTATGCCAAGGCGCTACTAACTACACCACAGAAGGTCTTAAAAGGGAAACACACCTTACAGCTTTTATCTGCTATACTAGGGATGAACGCATTCTATCTGAATCCCACTATGTTCATATTACAGTTTCCCCCAACCTCACTCGTGGATTTGTTTTCGCCTTTAAATCAACTCCCAATATCATTCGGGATCAACAATAATCAAATAAGCACATTACCATATGTGAAAACATGAATAATTTTTACCCTGACTGGGATCTGAACTTAGGTCAAATAAGTACTATGCCAAGGTGCTACCAACTACACCACAGAAGGTTTTAAAAGGGAAACACCCCTTACAGCTTTTATCTGCTATACTACGGATGAACGTATTCTATCTGAATGCCACTCTGTTCATATTACAGTTTCCCCCAACCTCACTCGTGGCTTCGTTTTCACATTGAATTCATCTCCTAATCTCATTCGGGACCAATAATACTCAAATAAGCATATTACCATATCTGAAAACATAAATAATTTTTACCCCGACTGGGACTTGAACCTAGGACACTACTGTGCTATCGTGGTACTTGACCAATGACATTATAAGCATCTATACATGACTGATGGCTTCACAAAATATAAGAGAATTCCTAGAAAAACATGCCTGTAAGGGGATAATGAACCAGAAATTTCTATACAGTATATCTAATTCAGGCTTTTGCAGGCCACAGGCCAAATATGCAGTGCTGTGTCCTTAGCCTATGTACTGTACAGTACATAGGCTAAAGACACTTAATTAACACATTAAACAAACTATACAGTATCAATGAATAATAATACAGTGATAATGATGAAATAATACAGTACAATATAGTAATACATACATTAATATGTGAGTAAATAATGGGTAGGTTTTTGTGAATAACTCGGTAGTTTGTAAGTAGGGAAGCTTATGTAAATACAATGGATGATATCCCCTGGGAAAAGGAATGTCAAAGCATACACATTCACCTGAAGCTAATATAACACGCTCACTCCTCTTAGCTCTTTGGGGATTAAGGGTTACCACAATTTCCACCCACCATCCTACCAAGGTCATCTACTTGTCAAGAGGGCATGAATCTTGTGCTGTGAGGCAAAAAATATTAAAATACTTCAATGAAATGAACAAAACTTACTTTAACAATAACTTATTATTCGCATAACAGCATGTACACTAGCAAAGAGATAAGCAACATGGGGTATTATGGATTATACTGCATGAGTAATCGTGGCCAGCTCTATAAAGTCAGATCAATCTTTTCTCTCTCTGCCCATCTGTTAAGATAAAGAAGTTTTGTCTATTATTGTTTTTGCAAGAAAACAGCCTAAATGAGGAAAACAACATTATAAAACATCACTCCAAAACCTCTAATCAAGTGCATTATGACAACAGAAGATAGATTAAAAATATTAATTTATTCAACTACAAAATGATCTACACCAAGCACTGGCAATTCCCGCAATGGTGTTCAATTTCATAATGCATTGACTGTCTATTCCCTGGAGTTAATCACCAAAGATGAGAGAGGGAGGAAGTGTAAAATGGAATAAGAACTTCTTCCTCATCTTCAGTTCATGCGAGTAGCAATCTAGCTGCCAATCAAGATAAAAAGAGCCATACACAACAACAAAATATTTTATATTTTTCTTAATTTTGAATGTATTCATCAGCTGATACCAAGGGGGGGGGGAGCAATGCTAAATTATAAGCTACCCATTGTCACTCCTCTAAGAAGTTCATTGAGGAAGTGAAAAAGATAAAAATTGCCATTCTTTCCAACCCATACTTCTATATCACGTTTTATGCATCACCAGGTATGTGAAGGGAGGCCTTTTTCTTCAACACCACAATACTTGTCCCTACAAGTTTATTATTATTATTATATTATTGTTGTTGTTGTTGTTATAACTTAGAATAATTTAAATGCGTGATTTCCTTATGATATTCTATTTTTATCATCATCATCATCACCATCATCATCATCATCATCATCATCATCATCATCATCATTATTATTATTATTATTATTATTGTTATTATTGTTATTATTATTATTATTATTAAGCATTTGAAAAACGTGGAAAATACCGAGTCTCTCTAAAGAATATCCCAAAAGTATATATTAGTTTTGGCGGTGCAATAAATCCCTAGAATTTTGGAGGTTACTGTCACCATCATCAGATGCAATTGTTCTGTTCCTCTTTCATCTTTACTGGGAATTTTGACACAAAAGAAAATACATGAATAGAATTATTTTTATTTATTGTTTTTTATATATTTTTCTCCTTAGTTAAGCCCCCATTTACCGTATTCTTTTTTTTTTAATTTTAAAGTTCTATGAGTTAATAGATGATATGTAATTTGAAATGTATGAATGTTAAATGAAAAATGTTGATAGTATGCAGGAAATCGAAAAAACTGGTATGTTCTCGTATGTGTGCGTCCCTGCGTGCATGTGTGTGCATGTGTATCATATGGTTGATTTACAAGATGAACACATGCATGCCTAAGCTGCTAGTGCAACTTCTTCCCTTATTCTGCCAAATGGATATTGTGTCAATTAGTTCCTATCGAATTCATGAATGTCTGGCTCGTCACTTCTCAACATGCAAATAGAGATAATGAGTATAGGCTATGCAGCAAGGAGCTAGTGACATAAAGGTAAACACTGGCTCTTTACCCCTGGATTCCATTTCCTAAATGCTGCAAGAGCCGATGGAGAAATTACTATGAGAAGTGCATCGTTTGACAACTCTGTCTGACTACTAGAAACTAGCCAAGGGATATATATCACTAGAATAGCTGGTCTTCAACTATCTCAGTAACCAATCACCAAGAGGAATGTGGCGGAGGGTGCCAAAATTTCCCATGTGTCACGTCAGGTTCCGTTGTTATCTTTTGAAGTAGCGTATCCAGAGAAAAAGTAGCAGCAAGCCCCACCAGTTGCCCTGCAATGCTTCACCAAGACAGACATGTTGTTTTTGCACTTAAATACAATTTCTTGGCTAGATTGGGGATTTGGGCTATACTTTAATAGAAAAATAGACCTTCCTGCGGCTAGATCAAGTGAATGTGCTATATTATTAAATACTAAGAAATATTTCTGCGCCTAGATAAAGGTTTATGCTACGGCTACAAAAATCTAACCAGTATCTGCCCATGTATTAATGCATGTATTACTGTGCAGAGCTACATTATTATTACTGCTTTAAAATTCAATAATACTGTATTCTTTATACTTACGTAGTAACTGTCTTCAGCCTAAGCACCGTACAGTACCGAATACGCAGATACCGTACAGTACTCTTTTTACGTAAACACGACTCAAGAACAATTCTATTTGCGAACAGACTTTTGGAGCCTAAAGCATTTGTAAGTAAAGGGAGTGTCTGTATTGTTGATGGCTCCTGTGAACTCGTTATAGGAAAAAATAGGCTAATATTAAGAATGATCACCATGCAATACTGTGGGGACCAAAGCAGCAGAGTGGTTACAATTCTTGACTCGGGTATTGACAGACACACAATTGAGCCCACCGTGGGGCATTAGGAACGGCAGCCGGCGTGTTAACCTTCCGAGTGAGGAATGAGCGACATAAAACGTGAACACTCATACTGAGCAGTATTGTAACTGATCCCGAGGAAAAGCTTCGATCAAGGTGAGACATAGGATGATTCACAGCACAGTAACCATCAGAAAGATATTTCCCATTATGAACACTTCTCTCAGTTATTCCGGCACTCTATTGCATAGATCCTCATATCTGAAAAGAAAGGAAAGATATGGATATAACCCTTTTTTACCATACTTGGGAGCAGGGTGTGAAGGATGAAGGTGCCAGGATGAGGAGTTTTATGGATATTGTGAGGTGGGACATGAAGGTGTATGGTGTGATGGAGGAAGGTCCAGGGAATGAGGCAATATGGTGACGGTCGATTAGCTGCGGCGGCTCCTGACGGAAGAAGCCGAGAGATGTGACGATGGCAGCTGTATCGGTTCTTATAACGGCAAACAACGGGTTACTCAACTTTGCAAGTTTAATTAGGGGGTTATTTAACTTTACAAGTTTGATTATAAGGTTATTCAGCTTTACATGGGGTTATGGGGGTTATTTATCTTTACAAGATACCTTTCAACTTATGTGGAATGACTGTGGTAGGGAAAAGACTGTAGATGTTTGTTAACGTTAACAACCATATTTAGCCATTATTACAATCTATATTAGCAGACTCACATTATTTATCACACTTCTACAAGATACAAGGATTGATACTCTCCCTCTCAGAGAAAAAGAAGAAAAAGAAAAAGGACGAAAAGTAAGAAGAAAAAGAACAAGAAATAGAAAAAGAACAAAAAGAAAAAGACAAGAGAAGGAAGAAAAACAAGGAGGAGACATAACCATTACTGTTCACTAGGGAGAAGAGGTCTTACAAGCTCAGTGTTCTGGCATCAAAATGTACATGTGCTTTCCTGTTAGTCATTCATTAGCCAATGACATGTATTCAAGAGCTAGTCAGCTGCCATTTATTGCCCAAATCTTATATTTTAATCTCATTTCTAAGATGATTTCTGTGTTCAGAGGAAGTAATATGTGCTGAGGAGCCTACTGAGTGTCTGTATGCCATTCTATGCTCCAATATGAATCTATTTGAATGAGGTGGACACAGATGTGTTGGAGCTAGGGGGATTAGGGGTGAATGTCCTTCCTAACATCTGCAGTGGGATTGAACACCCATTTGGCACCATACTTCCTGAGTTGAACGCTCTTAGCCACTGCAATATCAAAATGTAGATCTCGTTACTATATGTTCTCTAAGTGGCTTGACACCTCAGAGGCAACTTCTATCACTGAAGACTATCAGAAAAGTTAAAAACAAAAATACAGAAACAAATGGCAATTAAAAATGTTCGAAACAAAAAACACAGAAACATATATATATATATATATATATATATATATATATATATATATATATATATATATATATATATATATATCCTACTGAAAATCTGGATTGATTTAAAGGGTTTTTTTCATAGACAATTTTGTTATAACGAAGGGTTAAAACCGTAAATAAATGGCATAGATTTCCTTAGCTAGTCACTCCCACTTCCCCTATAATAAGTATTTGTGACACTAAATGTCCTATTCAAAGTACATATAAAAGTATATAATTACCTTCAGTATTGAAAACAGCTAACACTACACACGAGGGTGAACAGTGGTTGTAAACAATTCTTCTTCTTGCGCTGATCTGAGAAGAAAAAAAAAAGAGCGTCTAGAGGGAGCTTTCCACAAGAGTTTTGGGACCATGGAAAATGATATGTTTTTAGATATTTCATGACACTTGTATCAATATTTATATAACTATGGCCTTTATATATATATATATATATATATATATATATATATATATATATATATATATATATATATATATATATATATATATATATATATATATATTACACCTGTGTAAGTAGGCATATTAATCAATAGGTATGTCCTTTAGATTTCTTGCGTTACTTTTTATTTTATTTTCTAGGATTATAGAGCAGTAAAAACCAGATTTTTGGGACTTTTCTTATTGGTTTATAAAGCAAGTCAACAAATGAATGAATAAAAGAAAGGTCCATACTGTATATAAAACAAAGAAAAACAAGTATATAAGTAAACATAGAAATTATAAACTAAAGTTTCATATACAAAAGAAATAATCATCATAGCAATACAATATTTATAACAAATGGTATATTCAAAATCAAATAAAGGGCAAGACATACTATTCTATAAATATTTGTGTGATATATATATATATATATATATATATATATATATATATATATATATATATATATATATATATATATATATATAAAATGTTATACATATAACTTATAAGACATAAATATAAGAATAAATAAAGAAACAAATAATAAAGTAGTGCAAGAGTTAAATAATAATTATAAAAAATAAGAAATCATAAGTAGGTATATTAATTAATCATCTGAGGTATATCTACTAAGATTAATCTAGCCTAGCTAGGCCTAAAGTTATAGAAATAAAAAGTCATTAATAATATCACTCGAAGCCAGGCCTAGTGACGAGGAAATAATGGCAACAAAAAATGGAATTATCAAAACCTGAAGTAGCCAAGGCTATTTACAGCCTGAGACATGGTGAGACTAAGAGAAATATTTATACAATAGGCTACACAAATCTTAAGTAAAAACAACAAGTCTGTCATTCCATAATATTCAATGAACTTATTTTCAGCAAGTCTGCTTCATGTACATGTTGTTCAAACATGGCCTACCAGTAAAGGCGTCATCAAAACACCGACTATTTACACATGAATTTTACCTTAAAACTATTATTATCTAATAAATCTATCTATACATTTATACCAATGTATACTGACAATATATATTACTTACATTTTCTGGCTCTCATGGGTACAAAATATATTAAAAAAACAATTCAAATGTAGTAGTAGTGACACAAGAAAATAATACACATGAGGTGTTTGTTTACATTTCTGGACGCTTCTTCTTCTTTCTTTTTTCTATTACGAGATGGTGGCGCCAAATTAAAATTTCTTATATGTTACCTGGTGTTTTATATATATATATATATATATATATATATATATATATATATATATATATATATATATATATATATATATATATATATATATATATATATATATATATATATATATATATATATATATATATATATATATATATATATATATATATATATATATATATATATATATATATATATATATATATATTTTTGTGTGTGTGTGTGTGTGTGGAGGATTTCCTGTGTGTTATTACCCTTCGATCTAATAACCCCCTAAATTCGGAAATCCTGACACGGCTTCAGTAGAGGCCTACCACGATCTCAAATTAAATCCTCTACCAATAAAATATAATTAATATTACATGCATAGACATACATGCAAATATTTTATAAGGGGGTTTATGAACTGCTGATATGTGAATATTTAAATAAACTCTCCTCACCTTAAATTAAAACTTCCTCATACAGAATAATAAATTTTCTAACATACATTCTACCTACGAGTGTTCAATTAAATGAGCTCATTCTGTCCCTCACACGTAGTTATAAATATTGTTAGAAATACAATACATCTGTACTCATCTATCCGGATAACCCTGATGTCGTCAGCAATCACGGGAATCCGAATCTTCTTCTGATCCACGTATCTCTATTACGTTTTCTACTTGAGTGTCTCGTAAGGTCTCACGAGAGCAACTAATTACTCTTTAACAAACTTATAACTACTGTCAACAAACACAGTAAAAATGAGTGCCTCGTAGCCATCTCAACGACAGCAACTAACTACTCTTTAACAAACTTATAAGTACTGTCAACAAACACAGTAAGAATGAGTGCCTCGTAGCATCTCACGACGGCAACTGACTTTTTGTAAGAAAGTCCCACAAACTCCTCTAGTTTGTTGGGGTCCTTGGTACTAGGACTAAGTTGAGTTATGACTTGCTTACAACGGTTCTTTGTTCAAAAAGGCGATGCAATAAGCGTTATCAAGGAGGTGAAGGGTTAATGGCTAAAATCCATTAGTGACCTACATTCCTTTCTCCAAGTCTTCTACAGCCAGCCTTCATAATAAGCTACATATTATACATACGACTATACGTGTATGCATGATAGAAATTAATAAGTACACATACTAAGTCTAAAAGTATACATTCATGCACTTACATTGCAATAAACGAAACTATATGCAAAATAACACTGACATAATGTACGTAGAAATAAACTGTCTTGAAATATATTCAAGACAATATATATATATATATATATATATATATATATATATATATATATATATATATATATATATATATATATATATATATATATATATATATATATATATATATATATATATATATATATATATATATATATATATATATATATATATATATATATATATATATACTATATATATATATATATATATATATATATATATATATATATATATATATATATATATATATATATATATATATATATATATATATATATATATATATATATATATATATATATATATATACATATCATATATATATATATATATATATATATATATATATATATATATATATATATATATATATATATATATATATATATATATATATATATATATATATATATATATATATATATATATATATATATATAATATATATATATATATATATATATATATATATATATATATATATATATATATATATATATATATATATATATATATATATATATATATATATATATATATTATAATATACATACATACATATATATATATATATATATATATATATATATATATATATATATATATATATATATATATATATATATATATATATATATATATATATACTATATATATATATATATATATATATATATATATATATATATATATATATATATATATATATATATATATATATATATATATATATATATATATATATATATATATATATATATATATATATATATATATATATATATATATATATATATATATATATATATATATATATATATATATATATATATATATATATATATATATATATATATATATATATATATATATATATATATATATATATATATATATATATATATATATATATATATATATATATATATATATATATATATATATATATATATGAAATTTCAAATATATATATAATCAGGCAATGGGATTATTCCATTTATCTCAGCTTTCAATAACTTATTTTCAGTGCAGAATAGAAGCGATTGACTGATATAAAACTCCTTCTATCAAATTAAAATGGCATCGGGATAAGCAAAGGAAATGGCTCTCATCGGGCCCGAGCTACAAGAAAACTTGAGGAGGAAAAGCAGTTGGTTAAAGACAAGGCAGAAATACGAGATTTATAAATAAAAAGAAAAGAAGAGGCTGGAGGAATGATGATGATTGGTTTTACGTCACGGACTCTCTCTTCTACTTAGGGCTAGGACGGTGCCTTCTAGCAAAGGACTTTGGCTTTACAAGGTGTGATTGTTACCCTGAGTGAATGTCCTTTCCAACCTCAGACCGTGGTACCCCACGAATACTCGAGCTGACTGCTCAGAGTCACGAGCATTACCACTTTGTCTCGGTGATCACAGTTCACTAGCAATTTCACTAGATATAGAAAACGTACCTAAGTGCATAAAAGAAAACGTAAATAATGCGTTTTTATATGGGTAACAAAAGAAAACGAGCTTGTTTATCCGGAAGAAATGAAATAATAAAAGAAAAAAATACACTTATTAAGCACCATACAAAACAAAATCTTATCTAAAAAAAGCCTCTGGAATGTGCAATAGCTCTCCTACAATAATGTTTTCCACGTTTTATTTTATTGGTTTCTTACTGGCTAGAAATAAATTCATTGAAAAAATACTTGGTTGTGATTTGCTGTCAAGAACGTAATGTACAAGCAATGAATTTACTTTTACTTACCTGCCATTTCATGTGTCGGATGGAATGGGGAGGAAATTCGATAGAGAGTCTTCCTATTAATTATATTGAAACCATTTATACATCTATTTCTATTTTTATGGTATGATCGGTATTAACGCTTCAATTCATAACGAAATACAATATTTGCATACTATCTAATTTTGCAATACGAGTGGAAACATACTTTCCCTACCTCTGACAAGCACAATGGACTCTCGCCAGAAGAGCATCTGCATATAGCTGAAACAGCAAAAGTGAAAGTGAGAGAGAGAGAGAGAGAGAGAGAGAGAGAGAGAGAGAGAGAGAGAGAGAGAGAGAGAGAGAGAGAGAGAGAGAGAGAGAGAGAGAGAGAGAGAGAGAGAGAGAGAGAGTCCAAGAAAATTACGATTTGAGTACAAATATGTTATGTACAATGTTCACAGGGAACGAAGAGGGAGAGGGACACTGAAATTCAGCTAGCACTTGCCCACTTCTGACTCCCTCACGATATGTAAAACACCACCCACCCCATTCCTTAAATTACGTATATATAATTGGAGGGAGGAGTCATACAAACTGAGGAATCATCCCTCCCTTACCCCCCCCCCATTTTAGTTAAGATATTCGTATCTCTACGAGACAGGCTTTTCAAACAATATTTTATTTCTCACTAATGAGCAAATACAAGATGGCTAGCAATATATACTTAACAAATCAACTATTAGTAATATTAACTATATTAATAATAATACTAATGATAATGAAAATAAAAATAAAAATAATAATAAATTTTCTTTTTATGAGAACATCAAGGCTAAGATGACGAAATTGTAAATGGCTTTTGTACATAGAGAGAAACAGATAACACATGATACAAAAACACGAGGAGTATTAAGAGTAACTGACATAAGGGCGTAATAAGTAACCGAATACTATGAGTAGGAGGAATAATATGCCAGTCCTGAAGCCTCTTAATGCCATAAGATTGAAGCTACATACCATTCGCCTAATTTAATTTTCAAAGTCTTATTTTTTAGGAAGCAAAAGTACGATTTTATTTAGAAGTATCAAGGAGTGGAAAGGATATGAGAGGTATGTAACATCTCACAACATTGCATACTAAGCAGCCTTCGAGGGAGTATCTACAGATAAGGAAGATTAGAAGTGGAACCAATGACACTACTACTTCAATATTAACTGTGAAGTTTTATGCCACTATTAGTCTCCAATATGGTGGTGGATACAAGACTTTTTGATATATATATATATATATATATATATATATATATATATATATATATATATATATATATATATATATATATATATATATATATATATATATATATATATATATATATATATATATATATATATATATATATATATATATATATATATATATATATATATATATATATATATATATATATATATATATATATATATATATATATATATATATATATATATATATATATATATATGTATGTATGTATGTATATATATATATATATATATATATATATATATATATATATATATATATATATATATATATATATATATATATATATATATATATATATATATATATATGTATATATATATATGTATATATATATATATATATATATATATATATATATATATATATATATATATATATATATATATATATATATATATATATATATATATATATATATATATATATATATATATATATATAGATATATATCCCTCCTGCAAATGCATGCAGAAGATATTTGGGTCCCCTCTTAGAATTTTGGGTATGAATCTTCAAAACAATACCATTCTCTTTGCCATAAGGGCTTTTCCCTCATCTCCAAGTAGGGTTTTGAATATATTGTTTTCAGTTCATTTAGAAGACTGATTTTATGGATGATACATAATAATCGCTCCTATATTTTTGTAAGGGTCTTTTTCTTGAGTTAGCTGTTTTCAATATACTGGTTGGAAAAGTCTCAATGTATTAGACAAGAAGAGAGTTTTAGATAAGCTTATGGATGTCTTCTTTAAAAGAGGTCTTTATATATGATGTCAAAATCTTTAGAAGAAGCATATCCAGTACGCTGGATCAGGCTGCTACATTTCAGTAGAGAAATGGGAAAAAATGTAAAAGATGTTAGTTATTATTTATATATATTTTTGTAAGTGTTTATACGATGTTTATTTTAGCAATTAATATGAGGGACGGGCGCTAGAATACTTCCTCTGTGTTCCTATACGTATCTTGAGAGTCGACTAAATGGGACGGAGTGAGGGGACTGGAAATTCCCTCCTCTGTATTTTCTCTTCCCAAAGAGTCAGAGTATATTACCTTGAATCAGCCGCTCCCCTTACAAGAGTAAAATTAGCACATATATGTATATATATATATATATATATATATATATATATATATATATATATATATATATATACATATATATATACATATATATATATATATATATATATATATATATATATATATATATATATATGTATGTATGTATGTATGTATGTATGTATGTATGTATGTATATATATATATATATATATATATATATATATATATATATATATATATATATATATATATATATATATATATATGCATGTATGTGTGTGTGTGTGTGTGTGTGTGTGTGTGTGTGTGTGTGTGTGTGTGTGTGTGTGTGTGCGTGCGTGCGTGCGTGCGTGCGTGCGTGCGTGCGTGCGTGCGTGCGTGCGTGTGTGTGAGATTACCTAATTGTGATTACCTAATTGTGTTTACGGGAAAGAGCCCAAAGCTCGTATCTTCCCGTCTCCTGATCGGTTCCATTTTTAGACTTAGTGATACTTATCATACCTGTCCTTAAAATGTGTGTGTGTGTGTGTGTGTGTGTGTGTGTGTGTGTGTGTGTGTGTGTGTGTGTGTGTGAGATTACCTAAATGTGATTACCTAATTGTGTTTACGGGAAAGAGCCCAAAGCTCGTATCTTCCCGTCTCCTGATCGGTTCCATTTTTAGACTTAGTGATACTTATCATACCTGTCCTTAAAACTATGGATTGAGATAGCATTAACTACCTCCTCGCTTAGCGAATTCCAATTATCAACTACTCTTACACTGAAAAAGTATTTCCTTACATCCTGCAAACAAGTTTTCTTCCGAAGCTTCAAACTATGACCTCTAGTTCTAGAGCCAGCCATATCGAAATATCGATCCCTATCCACTCTATCATAACCATGAAGGAATTTAAAGACTGTCACCATATCCCCCCTTACTCTTCTAGCTTCGAGTGATGGCAAGTCTAATTCCCTCAGCCTCTCATCATAACCGAGATTGCGTATTTCTGGCACCAGTTTCGTGGCATTTCTTTGAACTTTTTCAAGCTTAGCTATGTGCTTTTTCAAGTGCGGATTCCAAAAGGGGGCTGCATATTCGAGTTTTGGCCTCACATAGGTTACATAAATATTTCTGAACATTTCCGTGTCCATGTGCCTGAAGGCTACCCTTACGTTTGATAAGAATGCATATGCTGCCCTTACTACGCCATTTATATGTATTTCTGGAGACAAATCTGCCAGTATGTTTACTCCTAGATCTCTCTCATTTTCTGTCTCTTGAAGTTGTACTCCAGCCACCGAGTAGTCAAGCTTGGGCCTTCTTGCACTTGTACCCATTCTCATTACCTTACATTTTGAGGTATTGAATTTCATTAGCCACTTTTCTGACCACTCATGCAGATTATTTAGATCCTCCTGAAGTTCTCTACCATTGTTCTCGTTTTTTACTTTCTTCACAATCTTTGCATCATCTGCAAACATATTCATGAATGAATTTACAGACTCTGGTAGGTCATTTACATATACAAGGAACAAAAGTGGCCCTAAAACTGAACCCTGTGGAACTCCACTACTAACTCTTCTCCATTCAGACACTGAGTGTCTTACTCTAACCCTCTGTTCCCTTCCTTCTAAGTAAGTTTTTATCCATTCCAAGACATTTCCACCTATTCTAGCCATTGATTGCAGCTTCCTAATAAGTCTCCCATGTGGAACAGTGTCAAACGCTTTCTGGAAGTCTAGGAATATGCAATCTGCCCAGCCCTCTCTTTCCTGTAAGATTTGGCTTACCTCATCATAAAATTCTAATAAGTTTGTTACTGTTGATCTTCCTTCTCTGAAGCCATGTTGCCTCACTGACAAAAAGTTGAAGGATTCCAAGTGAAGAGAGATATGTTTCCTTAGTAGTTTCTCCATAAGTTTGCAAACTATGCTGGTCAAGGAAACTGGTCTATAGTTCAGAGCCGTATCCCTCCTTCCCTTTTTGAAGATAGGTATCACATTTGCTTGTTTCCAGCATCTTGGAATCTCCCCCGACTCCAGTGACTCCTTAAATATGATACTTAGTGCCACTGATATTGTGTTTGCGCATTTTTTAAGCACATGAGGGGATATGTCATCAGGACCTGTAGCTTTATGAACATCTAAATCCATCAGTGCTTTGCATACCTCTGTGGCTGTAAGGTTGATGTTCTCTAGTACCGGCCCTTGAGCTTCTATCACTGCAATCTGAGGGGGTGGGGTATTTTCTACTGTAAATACTGACTGAAACTCCTTGTTCAATTCTTTGCAGATCTCTTCGTCCGTCTCAGTGATGCTTCCATCCGCTCTCTTTAGCCTTAAAACCTGTTCTTTTACCTTCAGTTTTCCTCTGATAAAGTTGTGGAAAAGCTTGGGATTTTCTTTAGCCTTCCTGGTGATGTCCCTCTCATAATCTCTCTCTGCCTCTCTCCTTTTACTTAGGTAGTCATTTCTTGCTCTTTTGTAGGTTTGCCAGGCATTTATGTTTTTTCTCCTCCTATACCTTTTCCAGCATTTGTCTCTCCACTCCTTAGCTCTTTTACACCCATTATCGAACCATTTCTCTCTGGCATGAATTACACCTACTTTGGTGACAGGTATGCAGCAATCTACTATCTTCCCATATTTCTCACAAAAGATGTCATACATTTCTTGTACAGATTTGTTGAAAAATAAGGTTCTCCAGTCAATAACTGCAAAAAGCTAATTCATTTTCATGTAATCTCCTTTCGGATAGTTCCTCCTCATGTCCCCAGTGCCTCTACTCTCAGGAAGAATGTCTTCAATGATATACTCCATCAACAACACACAGTGGTCACTCTTTCCAATTGGTGGTTCATACTCAATATTTTCAATATCCAACACATTATCTGTGAACACCAGATCAAGTAGTGATGGCTCATCCCCACCCCTGGCTCTTGTTGGTTCCATTACATGTTGGTGTAGGAAATTCCCTTGTACGCAATCTAGGAATCTTGCCCCAAATGAGTCCTCACCACTGTGTGGGTCAAGATTTATCCAATCTATCTCTTTATGATTAAAGTCTCCCATAATCAAAATCCTACATTTTTTCTCCCGCGCCATGTTAACAACTGAGTTTATGACTTCAATCGTACCTATATGACTTTCCTCATAAATTTCAAGCCTATTTTGGTTCCTTGGTGGGTTGTATACAACAGTTATTATAATGCTCTCTGACCCAGTATTTATGCGAGCAACAAGAAATTCCCTGAACTCACTTTCTATAGCCAAGTTTATTTCTTCAACTTGAATCCTCTCACTTATGAGCAGTGCTATCCCTCCACCAGTCCTCTCAGATCTTTCGACCCTTAGTATTCTGAAGCCCTTAGGAAAAACTGTGACACTGTTTATGTCCTCACTCAACTTAGTCTCTGTAATTGCTACTATATCTGCCTTACTGTTGTGAATCCTATCTTTTAATTCTACTGCCTTACCAGCTAATCCATCAGCATTTGTGTATAACAATCTTAATGAGGCCCCATCCCCTGATCTTCTGTCATTATCTTCTTTATCTCCCCTTTGTCTGGAAGTATTCTGTAACGAAAATTTTTCTTCTCTTCTTCATTTCTTTCATCATTTAACCTTCTTGCCTCTTGCAACAAGTTTTTGATCTTTCCCATCTCTTCCTGTGTTCTGTATCGTCTAATGAACACTTCTTTGCATTCTTGAAGATCTTTTAGACTTTTTTTTCTCAACAATATTTCCCTACATGTCTCCCCTCTCTCAAAGGTTACTTTTGTTGGTCTCGGCTTTCCTTCCCTCGAATATTTACCTAGTTGGTGTATGTTTACAATATCCTCAGGACCACATACTACTCCAAGCTTTCTTATCAGGTCTACAACGTTAGCTTTATTTTCTTCAAGTCTCCCCTGCCATGTTGGCTCCTGGGATTCACTTATGCCTGAGATTACCACTGTCTTCTCCTTATCAAGTGCCTGTCTGATGAGTGGGTTTGCCCTTTCCATCACAACGTCTTTCATTTTTTCGATTACTGTCTCTTTATAGTCAACTGTTTGTATGTTTTCCAGTGCCACCACCTTTACAGCCTCTTTTACTGCCACATTCCCCTTTAGTGCATCAGCAAAGGACGTTTTCATGGCATCATTTTCCATATTCAGCTCCTGGAACTCTTTTCTGAACTGTTCAATGTTTTCCTTAATCTGAACATTCCAAGCAGCAATCTCGTCTCTCTCAGAAGAGAGCAGTGAACTAACATCTAATTCCTTTAGGTTGTCATTTAGCTGTTTGTTTTTATCTTCTTGTTTAGAAATTCTAGATTCTAGTTGACTCTTTTCCCCTTCCAGCTTCTTTATTCTTTTTTCTAGTTCCTTTCTCTCCTGCCCTTGTGCTTTATTTGCTTCCTCCAAAGATCTTATTTGTTCTCTGAGTGTTTCATTCTCTTTCATTTCTCCATCCATATTCCGAATTTTATCATCAAGGCTTGTAACCATTTCCTCTAACTTCTTGATTCTCTGTTTAAGTCCTCTGATGACTACCCCTTCTCCCGACCCATGGGTGGGAGAGGTTTGGGACAGAGATGGCTTCATTTTTATGTTCTCCCTCTCACAGAATATAGAAAGAAGACGAGAAAGAGGAAAAAAAAAAAGAAAAAAAACTTCTAATTTACCTTCACACAGAATTTTTATATCTCCATATAAGTGCTATTTAGTGACTCAGTTTGTCTCCTTTCTGGTAACACACATCTTAACTTAAAAACTTGACCATGGTAATTTAAGTATAAAAAGAAAAAGAAAAACAAAAGTCAAACCTGAAGGAAAATTCGAATTTGTGTTCGAGGTGGCACCCACCTGTTTCTGTTATATATTCTTCCTAACTGATATATATATATATATATATATATATATATATATATATATATATATATATATATATATATATATATATATATATATATATATATATATATATATATATATATATATATATATATATATATATATATATATATATATATATATATATATATATATATATATATATATATACACCTTAGCTGTTTCCCCCTTTAATTGGGGTGTAGCCAACATCAAGAAATGAAAAACAATAAGGGGATTACTTTGCTCTATGGGCAATGACGAGGGAACAAGCGACCGTTCAGATGGCACTACTGGAGTGCCACAGATTATCCTCCCGGCTCTTCCACAGCCTGTGTCGCTTCACAACTACCAACTCCTCTATTGTCCCTACCACAATGCTACCTCTGTAAGATGCAGTCCCGTGGTAACAGCAGATGCCCATCAGAGCTACGTCACAATCGCTCGCCACTCATCCCTTTTTCTAGCACGCTCACTTGCTTCCCTCACATCCATCCTCCTATCATTCAGGGCTCTCCTTACTCCACCCATCCACTCAAACCTAGGCCTCCCTCTAGCATTTCTCCCATCAACTCTCGCTTTCATCACCTTTTTTCAGCAGTCTTCCATCATCCATCCTTTCCACATGGCCAAGCCATATCAGAACATTCATATCTACCCTGGTTGCAATTTCTCTCCTCACACCCTTTCTTGCTCTCACCACTTCATTCCTAACCTTATCCAACCGATATACACCAATCATACTCCTCAGGCATTTCATCTCAAACACATTTAGTTTCCGTCTCTCACTTACTTTCATACCCCATAACTCTGATCCATACATCACAGTTGGCACACCCACTTTCTCATACAAAACTTTCTTAACATTCATTTCCAACCCTCTATTCTTCATCACTCCTTTCAACGCACCCAACACTTTACATCCTTCATTCCCTCTGTGGCACACATCTGCTTCCACTCCACCATTTGCAGCTATAACCGAGCCTAAATACTTAAACTGATGAACTTCCTCAAGTGTCTCTCCATTCAACATACCATTCAATCCAACACCATCCTCATTTCTTGTACACCTCATAACCTTACTCTTTTCCACATTCACTCGCAACTTCCTTCTCTCACACACCATTCCAAATTCTGACACTAACTGACACAGCTTCTCCTCTGAATCTGCCACCACCACAGTATCATCTGCAAACAGCAACTGATTCAGCTCCCACTCATTATCATCCCCATCTACCATTCTTAAACCTCCACCACGTACTCGCTCATTCACCTCTCCTACGACTCCATCAATATGCAAATTGAAAAAGCCACGGTTACATCACACATCCCTGTCTCAGTCCTACACTCACTGGAAATCACTCACTCACTTCAGTCCCTACCCTAACAAAAGCTCTACTGCCCTCATACAAACTCTTCACTGCATGCAACAATTTATCATTAATTCCATATAATCTCAAAACATTCCACGCTACTTCTCTATCAACTCTATCATACGCTTTCTCCAGATCCAAAAATGCAAAATACACATCCATACCCTTTGCTAAATATTTCTCAGATAACTGCTTAACTATAAAAATCTGATCTATACAACCTCTACCTCTCCTAAAACCAGTCTGCACTTCCGCGATCACATTTGCTGTCTTATCCCTAATCCTATTAACCAGTATCCTACCATACACTTTTCCTACCACACTCAACAACCTTATACCCCTAAAATTACTGCATTCATACACATCTCCCTTACCTTTGTATAGGGGCACTATACAAGCAATCACCCATTCCACTGGCACCATTAACAACAAAGAGCATATATTAAACACTCTCACTAACCATTCCAATGCAGTCACATCCCCTTCTTTCAACATCTCCGCTCTCACACCATCCATTCCAGGTGCTTTACCTGCTTTCGCTTCATACAATGCCCTATTCACCTCCTCTCTTGCAATATCTCCCTCATTTTCATCTCCCATTACTGGCACTTGAACACCCCCCACTGCCACTATTGCTGCCTCTCTATCTTCATCAATATTCAACAAGCACTCAAAATATTCTGCCCATCTTTTCCTTGCATCGTTCCCTCTTAACATCTGTCCATTCACATCTTTCACTGTCTCTTCCATCCTCGATCCACCTTTCCTTACTCTCTTCACTTCTTTCCAAAACTTTGCTTTATTTTCCTCATATGACCTACTAAAATCCTGTCCCCACCTAACATTTGCCAACCTCTTCTCTTCATCTACCTTCCACTTGGTTTCCACATTTTTCTCCCTATATCTTTCATACTTCTCCCTACTTTTACACTGCAGCCATTCCTCAAAAGCCCTCTTTTCTCTTCTATGTTCATTTTCACCCCTTCATTCCACCACTCGCTGCCCCTCCTCATGCCACCTCCAACAAACCTCTTTGTACACACATCACTTGCATTCCCACAAAACATTATTTCATCAACCCCCATTCCTCCTCTAACTCCCCAACTTCTCTTTCTTTCACCCTGTCATATGCCACTTTCAACGTGTCCTGATATTCCTGTCTCTTCTCTGGCTTTTTAAACTCTTCCACCTTCACCATTTCCCTTCTACATCCCTTCACTCTATTTCCCCACTCTTTTGCTACTATGCTTCAACCAAAAAATGATCAGACATCCAAGCAGCCACATCCCTAAATGCATGCACATATTTCACTCTACCAACACATAATCCATCAATGATCTTTCTTTCACTCTTCCATTTGCCACACTCATCCATGTATACTTATTTATTAACTTCTTCTTGAAATAGCTATTACCTATCACCAACTCTTGCTCTACACACATATCTAACCGTCTCTCGCCACTCTCATTTCCACCTGGTACCCCATACTTTCCTACAACACCTTCTACCTCTCCATCACCCACTCTGACATTCAAGTCACTCAACACAACTACATAGTTCCTTCTACTCAGACCATGCACACACCTAGTTAACTCATTCCAGAATTCATACAGCTCTTCCTCACTTCTCTCACATCCTAGCCCATACGCACTAACAAAAGCCCAATATTCCCTACCAATCCTAGCCCTCACCCACATCAGCCTAGATGAAACTTCTTTCCATTCCACTACCTTATTTACCATCCATTCACTCAGCAATAATGCCACACCTCTCGGTCTCCCCCTTTCAACCCCAGACACCCTATATATCACATCACCAAATGCCACATCTAATTTTCCTTTCATCTTCGTCTCACACAATGCCTAACATATATCCAATCTTACATATTTTGCTCTCTGTCGTAATACAACCACTCACATTTAGACACCCCAAAACTAGAGTTTGGAGAGAAGTTATTCTCCCCTCTACTCCCCTTCTTCTTTGACGTCTCGCAGGAAGTTAATACAAGGGGGGGATTCCTAGTCCCCTCGCCCCGTCCACTGTTAGTCGGCTTATATATATATATATATATATATATATATATATATATATATATATATATATATATATATATATATATATATATATATATATAGATATATATATATATATATATATATATATATATATATATATATATATATATATATATATATATATATATATATATATATATATATACATATGCATATATATATATATATATATATATATATATATATATATATATATATATATATATATATATATATATATATATATATATATATATATATGTATATATATATATATATATATATATATATATATATATATATATATATATATATATATATATATATATATATATATATATATATATATATATATATATATATATATATATATATTATATATATATATATATATATATATATATATATATATATATATATATATATATATATATATATATATATATATATATATATATATATATATATATATATATATATATATATATATATATATATATATATAATATATATATATATATATATATATATATATATATATATATATATATATATATATATATATATATATATATATATATATATATATATATATATATATATATATATATATATATATATATATATATATATATATATATATATATATGTATATATATATATATATATATATATATATATATATATATATATATATATATATATATATATATATATATATATATATATATATATATATATATATATATATATATATATATATATATATATAAAGAATTAGACACCTGTGATATTGTTTGGTTACGAGTTGAAAGAGTCAGGCAATCTTTGGAAACCCCATACTCAGGACCATATAAGGTTATCAAGCGCATGTCTAAGCATTTTCTCATGCAATTGTCTGATGATGCACATAGTTGTGTTTCTCTTGATCGCTTGAAACCAGTAATCGAACCTAATGCAATGCCTGAACCAAGTACCGTTGAACCACTAGAACACAGTCAAATGCAGAGCAATTTTGATGATGATGATGTTAACAATGATAGTGATAACCAAGGCTATGTCAATCCTGATTCACAGAATATAGTTCCTTCTAAAGTTGCAACATCACCCTCCGGTAGAAAAAATAAGATTTAAGAATAATAACGATTATTTCTATTTTTAGCTCCGCTTTTTTGGAAGGGAAATATTGTAGAGAATACACATTTCATTTATATATCCCAGGTACGTTTTCTTTATAACGAATTGTATAGTTTTTTTTCTTTTTGTCTCCGTTGTTTTGTTTATATTATGATGAGTAAGCTCGCCCTTTTCTTTTCTTCAATAAGATTTCGTGCAGCATGGTCCATATGTAAAGAAGAAAGAATAGTATTAAGCATTATATGTAAATAAAGGACCTTTCCCCTTTTTGCATTGCAATGTTAACTTATTTTTCATTTTTATAAATTATGCAAATATTAATTTTCTGCTGCCAAAGATAAAAGTTTTATACTTTTGGTTGCAGATTTTTTAAATTATGTTCTGGTATATATTAATAAATTTGTAAAGGGTCCAAAGCTGTCTCTAAATCCACCTTCTATATATATATATATATATATATATATATATATATATATATATATATATATATATATATATATATATATATACATATATACATTTTATTCTCAATTTTTCAATAATAAATATCGTTATTTTAATTCTTAATTTTAATTACAATATTTCTAGATTCATCTTAATATCTATTAAATTAATTTTTTTTTAATTTTCTGTTGCAATATTTGTATTCAGTAAATCTATTCTATTTTTTACTTTATTTCTTATGCATTTTTTCAAAAATTTACGTTGCCAAACGAATTCATGACAATTATTCTTATTTGTGTTGACCTTCTTTTAATTTTATTTCCCAATTCTTTAACTCTTTTACATTTATCCGTAATTCTTCTTAATTATGACAT